>JABUQX010066942.1:0-2500 GCA_015478945.1 Trachelipus rathkii | reverse complement strand
ATTATCAATTTTATTTTATATTTGAAGGTTAAACTTACATTAGTTACCCATCTTATAAAAAATGTATTATATTAATAATTAGTAAAGTAATTTTAATTTTATTATTTTAAATAATTCAAATTTTTACAGAAATTTATAAAATATTTGATTGCTAAATAATGAAAATAAATTTCTCATTATTTCGATAGTGTTTCGTATCGGCTTTAGCTATGGGGCCTCAAGATGATCTTTCAGTATTTATGAGTGAATTATTTCACTTGATATTTTGCATATATAGCTCTATGGCAGGTGCTAGTGATATATGGTATTGGTAGTAGCTTCTGAATGGAATCAAAAGTATGTATGACGATATTGAAGCGTGTGTAAGAATAAATGGAGTCGAAAGTGATTGGTTTAATATTAATAGCAGAGAGAGGCAGGGATGTGTTACGTCTCCTTTGTTATTCAATTTTTATATGGATGGGGTTATAAAAGAATTAGAGGTGGGGGTGTGGAAGGGGATAGTGTTAGAATGATGGAGGTGGAAGTGAGTGGAGGGTGCCCTACCTATTATATGCGGATGATTTGGTTTTGTGTGGGAATCTGAAGAGAGTTTGAGAGGAATTTCTAGAGAGATTTGGCAAGGTTTGTAAAAGGATGGGTTTGAAAATAAATGAAGATAAGAATAAAGTTATAGTTGTGAGGGAGAATAGTCCTCGGTGTGCAGTTATGTTAGATAGTGAGAAGCTGGAGCAAGTGTCAGAGTTCAAATATTTAGGATATATGCTGGATGAAAAGTGAACGGATGCAGAGTGTAGAAGGAAAGTTGTGAATGGCATGGAGGTGGCTGGTGCAGTTAAATCGTTGGTGGATGTAAAGGGACTAAGTCTTTAGTGCCCTAGGGTCTTACATGATGGTATGTTGTTACCTGTGTTAATGTATAGTAGTGAGACTATGGTCTAGAATAAAGGTATAGATCTAAAGTACAATGTGCTCAGATGGACAATCTCAAGGATTTGTTAGGTGTGAGAAGAATTGATAAAATGAGGAATGAATGTATTAGACAGCGAAGTGTGGTGGGAAGAAAAGGGTAAATGAGTTAATAAATGAAAGTACGTTGAAATGGTTTGGTCATGTGAAAAGAATGGATGATAGTCGGTTGGTTAAGCGAATGTATAGTGGTCAGTGTGCTAGGAATCGTCCGTCTGGAAGACCGAAGAACAAGTGGATTGAGTCAGTAAAGAATGTCTGGAGGAGAAAAGTGTGAGTTTGGCCGAGGCGAGAAGAAAGGTGCATACTAGGAGTGAATGGTGAGGTTTGGTAAGGGGGTATTGATTGTGGCCCATCTGGGCCAAGGGATGAACCCCACATTGACGAGATGCCATAATGAGGGTCAGTCGCGGTCCCGTGAAGATCTAGGGCGGATTTTCTGACTGCAACGAGTTCTCACTAAAAGGTATAAAGAGACGGTAAGGCTGAGCTTTCTTTACGACTTGCGTCATGCTCTTCTAATACTTTTTTGTTTCCGGTGCATGTTACGCACTTTATCCCAGTCTTGGGGAAAGAAGGTGGTTGATGATTATATATATATATATATAAATATATATATATATATATATATATATATATATATATATGGTTGTTACATATGTTGCTATATAGTTGTAGATATTGCTATTATTATTGCTGCATATGTTAGTTATATATATATATATATATATATATACATATTATTTCTAAAAAAAAAAAGAAATACATATTATGGTTGGTGGTATATATATTATATATATTATTATTACATTATTAGTATATGTTATTGGTTATTAATATGTATTATTATTATATATATATTATATATATATTATTACATATATATATTGGTAAAGATTATATATTGATGTTCAGTAAATAGCAAATTTGTTTATATGTTTACACATTGGTGTACATATATATACATATGTACGAATATACTTGTTTATATATATATATGGTATATATATATATATATATATATATATATATATATATATATATATATCAACAATTGCCCTTCAAATCACCTTATAAACTTTCACCCAGCGGAAATATCAGCAATACAAAATCCTCTCCCACTAAAGATGCAAATCTCACTACCTAGATTGAGATCTGGGCATCATCCAGACCTCCATGAATACAGGAACAGATTTTATGCCTTCCAAGACGCAACCTCTCCACTGCCGGAAAAATGCCTTCAATAGAGGCGTGAAACAACCGATCACCTCCTTTTATGATGTCCCCTCTTCACCCCCTACAAAACATTTCATCGGAATTCCTCCCTGAGTGACCTGTGGCTTCGTGGAGGTCGCTGCTTCTGAGATGACATAGACCCCCGAATAAGAGGGGCCCAGGGGTAATGAATAATACATATATAGCTGAAGCGGCGCAACGCTAAAGTGCTTTGCTTCACGATAAATGCGAAACGGTTAAAAACGTACCTTCGATCGAACGAAGTACCGGAAAAAAAAACGAACGAAGTATTACG
>JABUQX010066941.1:30000-35194 GCA_015478945.1 Trachelipus rathkii | reverse complement strand
ATCAGAGGCAATATTTAAAGTAGCATTGTTATTATAATCGAAAACAAATCGATTAAATGAAAGATTTTTAAGCAAGATCAAATCGTTACTCAATTTTCGATATTGTGCAGAAATATCGGAACTTACTTTCTCATCCCATTGAGTCTGAACCTGCCAAGTTTGTCTCATCAGAAGCCTACCCTTTATAGTTACAGGCAAAAATAATGACAGGGGATCAAAAACCTTGGATATTTGGGACAATAACTCACGTTTAGTTTCGATACTACCTGCAATGTTGAAATCATCAAGAGCCATTGTATCCGCTTCCATATTATATAGATATCCCAAAATTCTTTCGTTTTCACAACCATGCATCTCAGCACGGTCGTCTTCTATCATGAGGTCTTTGAGCCTTTTATGATTCGTATTCCAGGAACGTAAATAGAATCCACCCTCTTCCATCCTTTCAACCGATTTTCTGTAAAGGGTTTCAAGAATGGTTTCATCAGAATGACTATAAATGAGATTGTCTACATAAAGAAAATTTTTTAAAACATAAGAACAAAGATCATTAGTATACTTATCTGTGTGATATTTGATGACGTAATTCAAGATGAATGGAGAAGAAGCCATACCAAAAATAATCGTGGCATATCGATATGCGATTAATTCTTGATTTTTATTATACCATAGGAATGCCAATCGATTCTTGTCTTCTTCTAATTTTAATCTGATCTGAAGGAAGGCAGATTTTACATCTGAAACGATAATATATTTGTTACTTCTAAAATTACATAATATTTTAAATAAAGAACTCATAAGATCAATGCCCGGAAAAGCAGCTTCATTCAGAGATGGATTTGCGTCTGTTTTAAGGCTACAATTAAATACCTGGTCTGACCTTTAGTAGTTATTTGTTGCACTTCCTTTATTATTGGTCTGTGTGGTATCCAGACATAATTTTTTAGTTGGTCAGGAAGCACATTTATTTTTTCGATTATACCTTCATTTAATTGTTGTGTGAATACTTCAGAATATCGATCGATTAAATCACGATCTTTTAAATTTTTATACACTCGCTTTACTGCTGAAAGGGCTACGTGGTAGTTAGAAGGTACTTTGTTAATTTTGTCCTTGTACCAAGGTAACTCTACATAATAATGACTATCATCACGCAGCTCTATTCCCTTTTCAAACTCGTGTATGAGTTTTTTATCGATATCGCTGATATCATTACTATCAACAATACCTATGGATTCTAAACTATATAAATTTTCCAAACCTAAATCTAAGTCTGGTTTATTTTTTACAAAATTCAGCGGATTGAAATAAGAAATAATAGGATTTATAATGTCATGTACTAACTTAGAACAATTTATTTTATTTTTTGATGTCACAGTTGGAGTTTCGATATTTTGTATAGAAGAATCGATTATATCATAACCTAGTCATGACACAGGCGACTCTTCCTGAAATGCAGTTTCATGATCAGTTATATTTGACTGATCTTCATTTAAGAAATTTCTGATATCCCCTAAGGGAATCAAACCATCACTTACCTCGATAGCTGTACCTTTCATGCATTGGGTAAAAGTAAACTTGCTATAATACTGTAAAATATCGACCCCTATTAATCCTTCGATATTTTCAAATTTGTCATTTCGTACGTTTGTGAGAAATTTATTAGATAATTTATACTTACTCATTTTCATGTCATGAACAGCCTGATCCAAACCTTTCACTGAAAAGTTAAGATCTACGTCATCAATGAAAAAAGGAAGCTTTAAAATTTTATCTTCTATATAGGTGTCTATGTAGACCCTTTTTAATATTTTATGATGTGACCCTAAAAATGTTTTTATTTCATTAGTGCTATCTTTTACACTGTTTTCCTCAATTTGCAGTTTCCGCAAAACACTAGGCTTTAAAAAACTACATTGTGATCCTAAATCTGTGACACAATGTAAAATAGCATTTTTATTTTTATTTTTAAGTTTTAAAGACATTGTAGGTAGCAAATTTTGCTGCAAAGCAGCCTCCCCAATATTTATAGCAATATTACTTACAAGTTTTCCCTGTATCTTCTGATTTGATGTTTCTCCAGCTCCGGCTCCACCCTTTTTCTCACAATCTGCTAGAAGAGATTTATTACATAAAGCTGAAATATGAGAGTGAGAATTACAAATGAAACAAGGATAACGTAATTTATTTTGAAGACCATAACACGAGGAAGCAAGGTGTTTATCGCTACTACATCTGTAACATAAGCCCAGACTCTTACATTGAGCAACTCGCTCTTTATTGGTTGCATAATTATTACACTTAAACATAGAATGTTCTTCTTGACAAAATTTGCAAATCTTTTTAGTACTCAAATTAACCTGGTTTTCAGCTACAACCTCTTCCCTATTACTACTAAAATTAACATTAGTTTTATTTTGGGATTTAGCTTTTACGCTATTTGAATTTTTATTTTGGTTATTAAAATAAGTTTTATTAGCAAAAAAAGAAGGTTTCTGAAATTTTGTTCTAGAAAATATTTTTAATATTTCAAATGAATAGTCAAAAATGTGATTAATAGATGGGTACATCGAACTACATTTATTAACGAGTTCTCGTTTTAATGAAACAGGAAGTTTGCTGAAAACTATATTACTTAATAATACGCAACCCGGAGTTTCTGGAATGAAAAAATCTAAGTTGAAATTTTGTAAATCGTATGTCATAGCTCTGACGTCATTTAACCATGTGCGTGCTTTCTCATACTGATATTCATCAATATTGGGAGCACGAGTGATTTTAGTTATAATTTCATCTACTATATAAGGTATATCTAAAAACTCCTTTTTTAGCAAGTTTAAAGCTATGGCATAATTTTCATTGGTATTACTTAAATGCTGAATGACCTGAAAAGCATAATCTTGCAAATATGATTTAAGATATGACAATTTAGCCTTATCAGTCAGTGAAGACTTACATCCTATTAAATTATCAAACTGTGAAAGAAATGAATTAAATTTGTCCCTATCCTCATTGCCGTGAAAAATCATGCATTTCAATGCAGGAGGGTTAGGTTCACGTTTTAATGGCAAAGCATTTTCATTTGAAGCATTATTTTGAATATGTTGTTCATTAATTTTTGCTAAATTTTCTACTCTACTGATTTTAATTCTAATATCATTTTGATACTCAAATTGCCCATCTATCTCTCTACCAAACAAAGATTCATCTAAAACAAATAAATCGTATTTACTATAAACTTGCATTATAGATTCATTTATCAGTATAATTAACTCTAAATTTTCCTTGATCGAAAACAAAGCAATTTTTGTGTTTTCATCCAATTTAGTTTGCGTGTCAACATTAAACTTATTAATAGTTTTAAGAGCATTTGTTATTTTTCGCTTACAAGAAGCGCGTTTGAGAATAAACTCTCTCGTTTCTAATTTACACTTTTCAATAGTTTCGGCAATTTTTTCTGCGGAAAGATTTTCGCTAGGTTTAACCTGCGAAATTTCTACAAGCCATTCTGAATTTATTTCAGCCATTATTATTATTATTTTAGAAAATGATCTTATAGACTACAAAATATTTAAATTTAAACTTGACAATCTCTTAAATTTCCTATTGTGATAACAAACCAAACAAGGACCGTACGCACTCAATCGAGAGAAAAAATAAAGATGAAATAAGTACAACTTTTCTAATTAATTTATGTAAAAATTATTTTGATATCTGAATAATGAATTTCATCTAAGGTCTCTCGATTAAAAGCCCGATCCCAGTTTAAGTTTATTGAAGAGCGAAGTACAGTAGAAGAGGAGAGGAAAAGAGAAGAGAGAGACGAAATTTTATTAAACATATATATACAAATAAATAGTTAGTTTTAAATCATGAGACGGCTAACGTTGTCGTAATAGATAGTGCTTGTTGCCATGATTAATCCATTGCCCAGGATACAACGCCTGCAACAAATACAGGAATATTTGTTAATTAATGTATTTAATGATTATGAATGAGCAATGAATAAATAATGATAAATTATAATGAAAGAATGTTGAGACGAACAATATCTTACCCTGCACAATCTGTATTGATTGAAATTTTAGAAAAGTTGTTGCTTTTCTATGGAGGGAAAGTCGTAGTTGCATCTCCTTCCTTCAAGTAAGTTTTGTAAGTAAAGACTTCCTTAATCACATGCCTTAGTTTGAAGTGTTTGAAGAAAACGAGGTTGCATAAAAGACCGGGATATTTTTCTTAACCGTTTGTCTTTGGTTCTCACTTCTTTTAAATCCGCTTTTCTTCGGTTTCTTCTTGAAAGCGGCACAAACTCACATGAAATAAGGAATAGTTATTATTAAAATTGGAACAATCCTTTTCAGAACAATTGTTCTGTTGTGCACAACAATAATTTTAAATTTAAATAGCAACAAGTCTTCAACAACAACAACAGTAGTAAATAGAAAGAACCTTTTTCTGACAATAATCGCCTTTCGAAGTAAACCTTTTTTTAGGTGGTTGACTTTTTCAGGGCTGATATTGTCGTCTCTTATATTAATAAATGAATGAATTAATGAATGAATGAAGAGAATGAAATATTTATATTATTTAGATGATAATGATGATAAGTGTATCTTAAATTCTAATTTTTACATGACGTTTTTTAATGAAATTTCAATATTTGTTTTTATATAGTATATATTTCGTATATAATATATATAATATATATATATATATATATATATATATATATATATATATAATATACTCATATATATATATATATTATTATATATAATATAATATACTATTAATTAATATATATATATATATTAAGAATATCTATATATATATATTTTAATAAATATATATATATATATATAATATATATATATATATATATATATATATAAATATATATATATAATATAATATATTATATATATATATATATATATTATTATATTATTATATTAATATATATATAATATATATACTATATATATAATATATATTATATTATTTATATTATATATAATACTATATATATATATACTAATATAATATATATATAATAATATATATAATATATATATATATATATATATATTATATTATTATATTATTATTATATATATATTATATTATATATATATTATTATATATATATATATATATATATATATATATATATAATATATATATATATATATAT
>JABUQX010066941.1:12500-15000 GCA_015478945.1 Trachelipus rathkii | reverse complement strand
AAAATGGATGTTAGAGCGATTGAACAATTGTTAAAAGTTTGAGAAGGAATCCTCCTTTTCGGCACAGTCTATATGATATCAACCGTTTTAGCAGGAAGGAAGATCCAAGTGGAAAAACAGTGATAAAATAATTTACAATGGCAAGGAACACGTTCGGTAACATAGGTTTTGAGAAACACAGATGGGATAATATAGGTGGGACAACCAGAGTTAAACCAAGGTTTCGTAATTTAAGTTGAAAGAGAGAAAGAATGAAATTCACACTTCCATATCAATGAATATCTTCTCTTTTCAGTTCTACGCACTCCATGCGCTCTCCCCTCCCCTCTTCTCCCCTCTCTACGCCTCCCAACACTTCTCTCTCACGAGGCAAGAATCATTTCAAGAGATATCAAAAGAAGCATGACAGCAAGTTGATCAGAAATACCAAAAAACGCTTCCTCGCTGGTTAAACAGGGGGTAGGAGGGGTCTATCTCGTGAAAACCTGAAGAATTAAAAGAGAATATAGGGTAAGTTGGTGATTGGGAGAACCTAAAGGCGGAAATAATTCAGCGGTATAAGGAGAAGTTTTTTTAGAAAATAAAAAAAAAGTCCAAGAGGCTGGTTCATCCCCAAGAGAGTTCATATATATATTATATATATATATATATATATATATAATATATATATAATATATATATATATATATATATATATATAATATATATATATCTAGATCTTATACATATATATATATGTAGATATTTCGATTGGTAGTTATATATATATATATATATAATATATATATATATATATATATATATATATATATATATATAATATATATATATATATATAAAAATATATATAAAATATATATATATATATATATATATATATATATATATATATATATATATATAACATATTTATGTATTTAAAAAAAAAAAAAAATAAAAAAAAAAGTCCTCCCCCAGGAAGGTCATACGACCTGTCAGTGGGACCCATCGAGAAAGGTCCTTGGGTATCACGGGCCTAACGACTATTCCGCTGGCTGGCCAGGCCTATCGCGGATGCCGGGAAGCTTTCCCATTAGTAGCAAGGCACACTACCAATGTACTCATTAACGTCTGAGTGAGACGAAGCTAGAGTTTATACAGAATAGCTCACGTTCTCTCGCTCCACCCAGTCTCCAACCACATATATATATATATATATATATATATATATATATATATACTTATATGTGTATATATATATATATAATATATAATATATATATATATATATATATATATATATATATATATTATATATATATATATAAGTTGTTAGAGTAATTTAATTAAAAATAGTAGGAGTGCAAAATTCGCCGAGAGTGGGTTTCAATTTCCAAAGATTTTATTTATTTTTATTTGTGGATTACGTTTCGTATTGGAAGAAGGCTTAAGTCTAATGTAGACTTTCCTGTTTTCATTTAAATTCCAATTTCGGTCCCGCATTAATTTTGGGAAAGGGGTGGGGAGAGAGTAAGAGAGGGAGATGGGGTGTAGGGTTGGTGGGGTTGGGATAGATGTAAATTGAATACAAAATTTTAAAAAATAAAATAAAATACCTTCTGGAATTATTATTATTATCTGTTTTATTTTATTTTTTTTTTGAGTGGAGATGAATTATGCTTATATGTTGGTTTAGTTATTATATTAATTTATTTATTTTATTTTAGATTTTATTTAAATAGGTTATTTGTTATATATATATATATATATATATATATATATAATATATAGTATATATATATATATATATATATATATATATATATATATATATATATATATATATATATAATATATATATATATTATATTTTTTTTTTTTGGGGGGGGAGGTAGGTATGTGTTGGTTAGATGGGTAATGAATATGTGTAATCATGACCTTTGGGATGGGTGGGGGAAATTATATTTGTAAGTGTTGTAAAATAGAATTGAGGCTGCGTGAAGAAGGGGGGGATTTTAGTCTTTTGTCGAGGGGATTGGAGAGAATTTGGTAACAAGGGTGGGTTGGATTAAGATTTTCTGATAGAATTCCTTTAGTTATTTAGTTATTTATTTAGTTATTTATTTAGGTATTCTTTTAGTTAAAAAAAAGCAAAATTTACTAGAAAGTCTATTTATTTTAATGAGTAACGTATAAAAAGGTGTTTAAATAGGCTTTTCTACTCATATTAACTATAAATAATTAATTAACAATAATTTTTTTTTTTTAACATTTTCTTAACTAAAATTTTTTTTAGTATTCCAAAAAATGTATTTCTTTTCACACCTGTTAGCTAATTGTAGTTTTTGAGATTAACATTTTCCGCACTAAAATTGTGCCAGGATTCCAGCAATGTATTCCTTTTCCCGGTAGCTGTTGCAGTTTTTGAGATATGGATTGTGGCTCTTCTAGAGGCTGACCTATATATATATATAATAATATATATATATATTATATATATATATATATATATATATATATT
>JABUQX010066941.1:0-7500 GCA_015478945.1 Trachelipus rathkii | reverse complement strand
TTGTCCGAAATTTCCGATATTTACAATTATTTATATAATCAGTAATATTTTAAAATAGCATGTATGTATCATCAAGTCACGTTCTTATAATCAGTATACAAGTTTATAATAAGCTTATATTAAAAAAAGAAGTTGATTTACTTCAAACACTCAACAAAACATACAAACGTGACAGAGATAAGGACAGTTTCAAAAAAAAAAAAAAATAGCCGACTTTAACAATAGAGTTGAGGCATTGTTCGATGTTAGTGCATGTAAATGTAAAGATTTTCAACTTTGTAAATGTGATCGCGCTAAGAAGTTTCCAATACTTGAACTCAAATTCTTGACTGATCAAAGAACTGTTCGGAAAATAGCGATTGGACGTGTTGATATTAAAGTGACATCAGCAAATAAAAAGAAAATAGCAAGGAAAATGATAGAAGAAAGATTGTGTAAGAAACGTTGTGAAGGATATGAAATTGGCTTGGATAGCGACAATGAGGACGCTATGGACTTAACTGTCCCACTTCAAGAAATGGGTTGTGTTCCAGAAGATTTGGAGGTTGTTTTAGAGGAACCAGTTCCCGGCCCTTCCTCAGCTACTACCATAAATACTCAAACTAGGCTAAAAATACCATCGTTTTCCCGAGTATGTGATAGGTATGGCGTACCTGATCGCGCAGCAGCAGCTTTAGCCTCTGCTCTTTTACACGATGTACAGTCCACTCATTCTTTTGAAAATGTTAGAAATGACGTTGTGGTAGACAGGAATAAATTAAGACGCGAGCAACTCAAATCTCGGCTTGAAGTTTTAAATAAGGAAACAAAGGTAGAAATACAGGCCTTATACTTTGACGGTAGAATTGACGACACCCTTCGTATTCACAAGACAGACGATGGGAAAATGCACAGAACAACTGTTAAAGAAGATCACATTTCACTCATAGAGGAGCCTAAATCGAGATTCATCGGTTACACAGTTCCATTGTCTGGGAAAGCCATTGACATTGCTAATTCTATCGTCGATTACTTTTCTGAGCACAATCTTACAATGTCGGAAATAGTTTGCATTGGTTGTGATGGATGCCCTACAAACACAGGAAAATATAATGGTGTAATTCGCTCGCTAGAAGAGAAACTTGGTAGACCTCTGCAGTGGCTTATTTGCCAATTGCATACAAATGAACTTCCATTACGGCATTTAGTGGAAAAGCTGGATGGACCTACTAGCGGACCAAAAGGATTTGTTGGACCTGTCGGTCAAAGTTTGGCAACATGTCATGCATTGAAAATAGTTCAGTTTGAGCCCATAGAATTTATTACTGATATAATCGATCGTGGTGATGAAAAGGGTTTGAGTACTGACCAACAATACCTTTATGATATTTGTAAAGCTGTTTCGAGTGGGAAAATATCTCCAAAATTAGAAAACACAAGTCCAGGAAAGCTCTCCCATGCCAGATGGTTGACTACAGCTAATAGAATTTTAAGATTATACGTAGCTACAAAACCTCCATCGCAAACATTAAAAGAGTTGGCAACCTTCATCGTGAAAGTTTATGCACCTAGCTGGTTCAGGATCAAGTGTAATCCAAAAGCTTATAATGGAGCTCAAAACTTGTGGGAAACCATAAAGAGTTGCACTTACCTTTCTGAGGCAAATCGCAAAATTGTACACAAATGTATCCAAGACAATGGATACTTTGCTCACCATGAAAACATGCTCATAGCTATGTTGGTTGATAAGAGAGATCATATAAAGAAACTGGCTTTAAGACGTATCATCAAGGCTCAATCTAGAGAACAAGCCAGTAAACCACTAAGACGGTTTGAAATCCTGAAAATAAAATTTGGAGCATCAGAGTATGTCGATATGATTGTTTGGAATGATGTGGAAGTGACAGAACCTCCTCTCACAAGTCATTTGACAAATCAGGATTTGCAAAGGTTACTGGAAACCGAGAGTGTAAACATAGCTTCTGAGTGCACTCTTTTTGAACTCCCATCACACACTCAAGCGGTAGAAAGAGCCATCAAAGAAGTCACTGCTTCCTCAAAATTGGTCTGTGATCAAAAGAAAAGAGAAAGCTTAATCAAAACTAGAATGCTTGATAGAAATATCCGTCCAATATATGACACAAAGAAACAATTTACCTGTTGAAGACTTTTCTTAAAGATGTAAATATATGCTCTCATGGTTTGGGTGGTTGGGAGGGCATGGGTGGGACTCGAAGTGCAACCACCTCCCCGTGGTGAGTCCTGGGTAGTTTAATATGAACTAGCGAAGAGTTGCACAATGCAAAGTTGATTAACGAAAGCTATATAAACAAGTTTTGATAACATTATAAGAGAATATCAGAAATTATAAAACGTTAAAAATATCAGAAATTTACGAATACTAAAACTACTGCCTAAAAATATTTAAAAAAATCCTGTCTTTATTTAAGGCCTTGTTCAACTATTTAGTGACTACCCCTCAAAGGTTTTTTTTTGTTTCAAGTACTTAAAAAAAATTTGTAAAAATATAAAAAATTTCAAAAATTTTCAAACTTTAAGCCAAATGTGCAGACTCAAGATGACATCGTAGAAATTAAATATTTTAAAGAATTGTTACTAGGTCTCATACACAGTCATTGAAGGGTACCCGTTTCCGAAAAAACAATATTGACTTTTTTTCACTCCACCCTAATATATATATAATATATATATTATATATATATATTATATAATATAGTATATAATATATATATATATAATATATTATGTTATATATATATAATATATATATATATATATATATATATATATAAATATATTATATATATATATATATATATATATATAATATATATATATATATATAGTATATATAGTATTTATATATAATATATATATATATATATATGTATATTATAGTATATATTATATATATATATATATATCATATAATAATATAATATATATATATAAATTAGAGGTGTAGCAGATAGTGGGATTTTCCACTATCCGGGATGCGCCATACGGGATACGATAAGTTTAAAATACTTTCCGCGGATTTGCGGATGCGGATAGTGGATAGTTAAGTTTTTAGAGTTTTAGGCACAGTACTTCATATATAAAAATTAAAATTTAATATATATATGATATATTTATATATATATTATATATATATATATATAATATATATATATATTAATCCCTTGTTTACCCGAGTCAGGACGCTTGGACCCAACTATTTTGCACCCCACCTCTATCCCGCAAGACTCCCCACACCATTTTGGAAAAGGGTTATATTATTAAAATGCTCGAAATTTAGATATTTCTCAATTATGCTCAAACAACAAATACTTCTGAGCCCTTTTTAGGGGAAAGTTTGCTTCTTCTTTTCGTCGTAAATGAGAAAAATCTGCACCACTAAAAGACGTTCGCTAGCTAACACTTGTTGAAGGGTAAATGCTAAGATTCCTTTCTGACTTCTACTTCAAGGGTGGAAAAACTCTTTATTAATTATCAACGGCCACAAAACCAGTGGATTTTTTTATCTTATTCCAAGCTTTTTCTCTTTTGATATTCTTCTATCAATGATAGAGTCTTTTGACACCTCTGAACAAGACTCTCTTCGTCGCTGCCTTAGAAGCCGAAAAGAATATCGCTTAACAGGTCGTAATTGAGCGGTGTCCTTTTTTTTCTTTTTGATCTTTGTTTTTTAATTAGATGTGATATTTCTTGCCTCTATCAGCTTTTCATCAAAACACTAGGGTTCCTAAATCAATTTTTAATCCCTCCGTGTAAAAAACACGTGGTTCAAAGAAATTGTTTTTGTACAAATCAAGGATTGAAAAGTTGCCTATTTGCACCAATGCGTCAGCGTTTTACAGAGTTTTGAGAATCTATTATCTATCCTCCAGCCTGAATCTTTCTGTCCATCTTTAAGGTCCCCTTACTTTTTAAATAATATATATTTATATATATAAAGTATATATTAATATATATATATAATATAATATATATATATATATATATGGATATATATATATATATATAATATATATATATATATATATATATATATATATATATATATAATAATATATAATATATATATATATATTTATATATATATATTATGTTATATATAGTATATAGTAGTATATATATATTAGTAGATAGTATGACGGTGAGTATATGTATAAAATAAGCTATATAGTAGGTAGTTGTTACTTGATATATATATATATATTATATATATATATATATATATATAAATATGACTCACTCAGAATTTATATATATAGGGCTTAGAGTAGGATTGATCTAAAATATATACTCATTAGAATGTATTATTAAATAAACTGTTGTAAAAGTGAAGAATAAATAATATTATATATATATTATAATACTGATAATAATACGTATATAATATATATATATATTATTATATTATTATATACTATATATAATTTATATATATATATTTTTGATATATATATATATATATATATATTATATATATATGATATATATATATATATGATATATAGTATATAATATATAATATATATATATATACTATATATATATATTGTAAAAGATATATATATAACTAATACTCAGCTAGAACTAGCTGATGTTGATGAATTGATATCCTTGTGTGTAAAAATAAGAAACATCGAATTTAAAAATTGAAACATTATAATGTTTTCGTCCACCAATCCTCGACATCAGTAGACTGTAAGAGTGTAGCTTTGTAATAGAAGAATGAACAAAGTTTCAAGAATGGCTTATAATAACTGGTAGGAGAACTTCAATTGCCCAAATATTGCTATAATTACTTGAATGCAGATCCGGAAGGAAAGCGATTACTAAAATTTTTAGGAGATAATTTCCTTTTTCAAATAATTGATTGCCCAACGAGGGGGCCAACAATATTTTAGACTTGTCATTTGACCTTGTTCCATTTGACCTCTTGTAAGAATCAGTTGAGGTTTTCGAAAACCCATTGGTAAGTGAATCATAGACATGATTAAATTACCATTACATTGAAAACAAAATAACAGTAGCAAATTACTTGAAATTTTTCCAGATTTTAAATACTGCCAAATTTTAATGGCTTTAAAGACAGTTTATCTGTCTATGATTGGGATGAAATATTAACAGAAAATGCAAATGTAATGTGGGATACGTTTCTACAAATTTTTTAAAAACAAAGAAAAAGATTTTGTTCCTTTATAAATGAAACGAACTTTACCAAATTCGAAGAAAAGATGGTGGA
This sequence comes from Trachelipus rathkii, assembly GCA_015478945.1. Taxonomy (NCBI): domain Eukaryota; kingdom Metazoa; phylum Arthropoda; class Malacostraca; order Isopoda; family Trachelipodidae; genus Trachelipus; species Trachelipus rathkii. The sequence continues at coordinate 2,246 of JABUQX010066941.1, read as the reverse complement.
ATAATGAAATTAGTTATTCTTTGGGTAATGGAAATAGAGCTAATAAACCTTGGAAGTCTTCTCCTCGATGGGAAATTAATAATAGATACATATTTTGGCGTCGAGACTGCAAGCGATTAATTTAGTTAATATGAGAGATAGATGAAAATAAAATTGCCAAGAGAAAAGTGAAAACTAATTATTAAAAAGTTTTACAAATATGTTAATAACAAAAGTTCCATCAAGGAATCAATTAAACCATTACTGACATTAATGGAAATTTAAAATCAAACGGTGCTGATATGGCAAACATTTTAAATGCTTTTTTTTCGACAGTTTTTACGAAAGAGATTCTAGATAGCGTGCCTAGCATAAAAGACATAAGGAATTTTCATGCAAACAATATTTTAGATACATTTGAAATTCTAAAAGAGGAAGTTGCTTTCCAGATTGATAAACTATTAATAAACAAATCACCTGGACCAGATGGATACTATCCAATGTTTCTCAAAAATTTAAAAGACATATTAGTGAAACTTTTGACAATGATTTTCCATAAGTCTTTAAAAGAAGGAATAGTTCCTCATGATTTCAAACTTGCTAAATATGAACTCACCCTATTTTCAAAAAAAGGTGATCGTAAGAATGTCAAAATAATTACAGACCAATTAGCTTGACTTCTATAGTTGGAAATTTTTTTGAAGCAATATTAACTAATAGATTAGTTGTACGTTTTGAAGATCATGGATTGCTCAAGAATTCCCAACAGGGTTTTAGAAGAAATAGATCAAGCTTAACAAATTTACTAGAATTTTTCAATGTAGTTATTAACGATGTAGATAACTATAAATCTTTTGATGTCATTTACTTAGACTTTCAAAAGGCATTTGATACCGTCCCTTCATCAAGAATTATTGGAAAAAAGCTTAGAGCCCTTCATGGAATCGAGGAAGACTTTTTAAATTGGGAAATTTAAAAATTGGCTATTATGATCGACGACAACGAGTCCCGTTTATGCATGGTGAATGCTCAGTATTGGGCGAATGTTTTAGTGGTTGTACCCCAAGGATCTGTCCTTGAATCCAATACTGTTCATCTATATGTTAAATGACATTGATGATAATTAATTTTAGGATATTTCGAAATTTTTGCGGATGAAATACGAAACTTGGAAATTAGCATAGAATACATGTGAGAAAGAGATTATATTTCAATTACTGCTATGAAAGCGATTTGAACAAGAATTGTAATATTGGTCAAAAAGCAGGCAAATGAAATTAATACCGGATAAACTGTAAGGTTAATAGCATTTTTTGGGAGTAGGAACAGTGAATACGAATTACAAAATAGATGGCTCAGTTTACTCAAAGTTGTCAGTGAAGGAAAAGGATTCCTCGAAGTATTAAATTAATGGATTTAAAGTTTGCGATAAAATGTGCTGAAGCCGTTTAAGGAAAGCAAATAAAGCTCTAGGCTCTATTGTTTCCAGAACTTCGATATAAAATCTAAAATATAATAACTTCCTCTCTATAAAAGCCATTAGTAAGACCACAAATCTGGAATACGCAGTAGTTTTTTTAGTCCATACCTCAAAAAAGGACATAGAAAAAATTGAAAGAACTCAAAGAAGGGCAACCAAATTAATACCAGAATTGAGAGGTAAGTCATACGACCACGGCTAACGCGAATTAAGATAATACATTTCTTTAGAGACAAGAAGATTGAGAGTAAAATTAATAGAAGTCTTCAAAAATACTTAAATAAATTTGAAATATAGATTACAGAACAATTTTTTAGATATGATTTTAACGAATGCAACACGAGTAATGGGCATTAAATTTTGTCAATAAACGATTTCAACAATCTAGCAAAGATGTTCTTTGCACTTACGATAGAGTTGAGAAGTGGAATAGTTCTTCTTATGAAACATAGTGAACGCGGCAAGCTCGATTTTTCAAGAAAAAGTTAGATAAACCACTTAAGGAAATTGGTCTGTTGAACTTCATTAAAACCGAATCTTACTTTTATTAAAACAGTACTACGAATTAGTTTGACCTAAGATAAGGTGAAATCAAACGAAAACTCATGGAGATCATTTTTTGGTAAATGTTAAAAGTACATCTTAAAAAGAATTTGGGTGCTGAACTTATATTGAACAGTTTTTGTATGTTTTACCGGCTTAGAAGGTTATTTCTAACGTTCTAAGTCGGTAGTCTCATTGATCACACTTATCATCTTAATTTATAATAACAGTTTTGATGTTCACT
>JABUQX010066939.1:17500-33794 GCA_015478945.1 Trachelipus rathkii | reverse complement strand
ATATATATATATCATTACTATCTATATATATATTATTATATATCATATACTATACTAAGAGTCTATAGCGAGTAGGATAAAAAATAAATAGAAGATTAAATATATGAGAAAATGAAAATATTACTTTATCATATTATTATTAAAAATTTCGGGAGGAGGGGGGGGATACTATTAGGTGTTACTTATATACTATATTATATATATAATTATATACGTTATACTACAATTGATCGATGTATCACTATATATTTCTTCAAGTAGCTACCGCAAGTGTTTCTTCCATGGTACGCCTCTATATATATATACTAACACTCAGGGATATACTACTACTACTACTTTCTTAAGTAATTGTTTAAGAAAGTACTATTAAAACTCTTATTAATATATATTTAAGGTATGTTTTATTCATAAAGGCATATATATATCTCATAATAAAATATAATAATTTTATATTAGTATATACATATTTATATATTTATATATAAGGATAATTTATTATTATATTATCTCTTAATATATCATAAATCAACTCTGTTATATACCCAGCAACTTTCACGGGCAGATCCATGACCCTTAACCAATTCAAGGGGGTCGATAGTGTGCAGGAAGGTTTAAGCGAAGGTCTTCCGAGAAATAGAAGGGGGGATTCTAAGCATCCTATTAATAGGTTTAAAACAAACTCAGCAAGATTTATATTGGACTGCTTCCTTTTGTTGAATGTCCATTCGTGGTGGAGTAGAAATATTTGTCGTGATTACTTTCCTAGCAGGGGAGGGGGGGATATTTTTTTTGAGGGGATTATTTGAAGGAACGGGGGTTACAATCTCAGAAAATTATATTTATACTTAATTATTTTTTGCAAAGGTTTGATATTAATTATTAATTCTGAGCAGCAATACATAATTCGCGAGAAGGGTGGGTGGTCGCTTGACCAGAAATAAAGCCCGAAAAAATTTATGATATTACCCCGATGTTGATGTATATTGTATGTTATTTTTTAATTGTTTATACTCTGGAAACAACATAGGTGCAAAATTAGGCAATGTTTTATGCTTGTTTAAAATTAAGTTATCATATTTCCTTACTTAGCTGCCATAGGTTTTGACAAGGCGGAGGATGGCGATAGGCATTCAATTACAATTACCTACTTACCCATGATTATGAACTATTGACAAGGAGGATGCGATAGGCATTCGATTACAAGTTACAAGTTTTTCTTTCGAAAATTTTGATTTTCTTAAAATTTTTCGGTTGGCTGTAGCCCCCTCAATCCCCCCCACCTGCGCACACCAATTATTTCTTGCTCGTAAGATAACTAAAAACTATTCTTTAGTTCGTTACCTGAAATAAAATTATAAGGGTGAACTTCTTCAAAATTATTATTTTGATAGGCACCATTTTTTACCTCTTAAAAAGCGAGTGACCTTATTTTTAGTGAAAAACATAGATAAAAAAATGCATTGAATAATAAAAATAACATTGGAAAAAAACATTAAATAATAAAAACTGAATATTTTTGTAAGTATTTTTTTTTTTTTTAATACATTCAATCTTTCCCTTCCTTCCACATTAAAGTTTAAATTTAATTAATAACAATGTGTGAGGAAGTTTTCAATAGGGTTGGCCGGAACACCTGTGCGGTGCGGTGCGGTGCACAATTTCACCACCCTTATGTGGTGGGTGTTAAAATAAAAAATAAAGATGCCGTGCGGTGCCATACGGTGCACTTGTTATTTTGCCCATGACTCAGTGTGGTGCAAAAACCTCTTTGGCATGTAATGAAGGTAAACCAACCCATTTCTATACACAACAAATTCTCATGTAAATAAATTCAACATAAAAATGATAGTAGAGTAGTTTCCCGATATTTGTCAAGCGTTTCAAAACGTATGAAGGCGTTTGAATCTGTATGAAATAAGGTTTATAAAATCAGCTGAGAAACATCCTAAGATTTCGAATGCTTGACATACTTCGGGAAACGCAATAAGTGATTATATTTCACAAGGACTTAAAATTATCAATATTTTTCCCTCTAACATTTAGACCCCCTTTCCAATCTTGACAACGAAGAAAAAATTATTACCTGAAAGTGGGCACTATCAAAATACCCTTTTCAGGGGGTAAAGGCAGTGGGGTAAAAGGAACCTTCTTTTCTTCCTCTTCATCAAAATCATCATCATTGTAAATTTCATAATCGGGAACTGGTGACCCAAGTTCTGGTACCTCCGTCATTGCTTCCTGTGGGAGAAACAAAATTTTAATACATATCTACAGTATAGACTATAGAGTGTCCCTACAAATTAATTTCCCTTCTATACAAACGTTTAAAACGCGCCACGCAAACGTTTGAAGCGCTCCTATAGAAGGTGCCTAAACAAGATAATCTTGGAAGTCTTACTTTAATTACGATATCATCTTCATCAAAGGAGTCGTTATTTTTAACTTCTTTAGCGAGTTGATCAAGTTTTTCCTGCTGCAATTGAGCCTTCTTCAGGAGAGCTTTTTCCTTTCGAGCCTTTTTCTTCTCTTCCCGTTCCTGCCGCTTCTTCTCCTTCCGTTCTTTTCTTTGTTGTTTAAATGTCTCAAGATCAAATTGTGGGTGGATCGGTATTTGTGGTTGCGAGGACGCGGTGACTACTTCTTCAGTAGTAGTAGTTGTGGTAATGGTAGTAGTAGGAGTAGCGGTAGTTTCAATAGGTGCGCTCGGTTGACTTAAAAGACTCTGCTATAAATAATAATATAATAATAATAATAATAATAATAATAATAATAATAATAATAATAATAATAATAATAATAATAATAATAATAATAATAATAATAATAATAATAAAATAAATATAAATATATACTTAATAATAAAATAAAAAAAAAAAAAATAATAATAATAAATAATAATAATAATAATAATAATAATAATAATAAATAATAATAATAATAATAATAATAATAATAATTAATAATAATAATATATAATATATAAAATAATAATAATAATAATAATAATAATAATAATAATAATAATAATAAGTACCTGTTGAAGAACTGTAATTAAATGTGCGATTGGAAGATTGCTGGGAGTTACTCCTGAAGCTGCCGCTGCCGCAACAGCAGCAGAAATAATAGCTTGTTGTTGTTGCTGCTGTGTATCAAGATTACTAGCCGAGGTGACTGTACTTTCGACAGGTTTCACAATAGAGTCTGGAGGTGTCTGAGAAGGGGCTTCAGGTAATGGAGGTGGCGGTTGATGTAAAGGTATTTCTGACGGGAGTGACATAGGCGGTTGAGAAGGAACAGGTGAAGGTGTTGATGACATAGACGATGCCAAAAGAGAGGATATAAAAGCAAGAGGATTAGACACAGTAGTAGTAGAGGCAGGTGGAGGAACTGGTTTTACAGGTGGTGGTGTTGATAAGAATCCAGGTGAGGGTAAAGTTCCTTCATCTTTAGCAGGAGAGAATGATTCTGTAGGAACAACTTGTATAACATTTCCTGTCTGTACCATCATTGGAGTTGGAGACGTTAAACCTACATCGTAAGCGTGTTCTTCTGCTGTAGGGACAGGTGGTGTTGCTGTCGAAGTTCCCTTTTCTGGTGAACTATCCTGTGGCAAAACTTGAAGTACATTTTCCTAACCGATTACCTGAGCTTACAACAGAGGCTGTAAAGGTTTTTAAAAGAGAAATCAGAAATACATATAAGTATATATAATCCAATATTCAGGCATTATTTATTTAATAATAAATGGTCATATATAAAATGTGGATATAGAATTCATCGAGCTAAATGGAGAGTTCCATGAGAGATTTCTCATTAATCTACACCATCCCCCACCTTCGTCTCACCCCAAGACGGGATAAGGTGCGTGATATCACGAAACAGAAAGATGGTAGTAGAAGAACATGACAAGTCACAAAGAAAGCCCCAGGCCTTCCGCTCTCCTTTACCTAGCATTTTAAGTCGAGGAATCGTCGCAGTCAGAAAATCCACCCTAGAGCTTCTCACGGGACCGGACGGCACTCATTGGCATTGTGCGTCAATTTAGGTTCATCTCCCTTGGGCCCACATAACAACACCCCCCCCCTCACTAAAAACCCGCCATCATCTATTTATGGTCACCTTTCTTCCGCTCTGTCTTGCCAAACTCTACTATCCCTCTTCTCCAGTCTTTACGATCTCAATCATCTTTTTTCTTCGGCTCCGTAGCCGGTCGATCCCAGCACACTTCACCACTATGATCCATCTGCTCAACAACCGACATCATAATCCAGCCCTGGCCCTCCACATATCCAAACCATCTCTAAAGCACCATTCATTATTCTGTCATTTAACCCCTTTTTCGCACCGACACAACCTTCTCATAACGTTCAATTCTTATTTTATAACCAATGTCTTCTCCACAGTAACACGTCCCTAAAGATGCATTGCTGAACATTCATTGTACTGTTACTATATACCTCTTATATCCAGACCCATAGTCCTCACTACTATATGGGCATTACAAAAGTAACAACCATACTCTCAAGTACAAACCCCTACTAGACTCAAGACTTTCGTCTTACATCTTCACTCAGTACGATTTAGTTCACCACGCCACCTCCTGCATTCATAACTTTTTCAAGCTATCACCTGCATCATTCGTCGTCCCTTTTTTATTTCAACATTTATTGCGAAATATTTAACTCAACAATCATGTCCACTGCTCACCAATCCTAGCATAACTTCACACCGAGCGAGCGCCACTCATAATAACACTATCTTACTCTGTTTAACTCTCAAACAAAACCCATTTTAACCCATGCCAGCAAATGGGGTTCCAGAATTGTGCCACTTCAAAACGGAAATCATCCGCATTATAAAAGTACGGTGCACCCTCGCTACTTCTTCTGCATCATTTCTAACACCATCCCTCTGCTCCGCCAGCCCTTCTAATCTTCAGAAATCGATTCCACATAAATGTATGACCTAGATGAACGAAAGAACTTACTGGCAAAGAGAGGAGGAATTAACTCCCAGTGAGTATCTCTGTGTAGGACGTTGAAGATCGAGGTGGTATTCGCAGTATGGATAGGAGTCCCTCGTCGCTAGCTCGCGCGACCATCTCCGTACCTCAACTCGTGTTCTTGTCTAAGACGGTTGTTGCAGCGAGAGTCTTTTGGAGAGCGATAGGAGACGACCTGAGATCTCTCGTTTAATAAAGTTCTTCCTTTCGTCAGTGAGCGATTATATTTGTTGAATCTATTCCGAAGAACGACCATTTCCGACTACGCTCTCGCGAAGGTGCGGCTTCTATCCCGGATGTTAAGATAATTGTACCGAATCGAGTCAAGGTGTTCTTGAGAATAATTAATACCGACTCTAGTCACACTTCTTTTGGACTAATACGCGCTTCTGTCGATGGAACCTCTCTCATGTCTTCTCTTAGCCGTTCGATGACTAGAACTGTCGCTGTCATCTTCTCGTCCATCTTCAGAGTCCTATATTCTTTTAGGTCAGGAGGATTCCTAACTCTTCCCAATTTATGAACCGGTGATTCGCACCTAAATTCCTTCGAGAGTCGACTCAGGCGAGTAAATCGATCTGATGACTAGGACTTCTAGTAGGGCTTCTGGGACTCCTTGAACGTTTAGGACTTCTAGATGATCTAGGACTCCTAGACCGTCTGGGGCTTCTTGACCGTCTAGGACTCCGTGGACTTCTAGGACTCACTGGTCGCTGATAACCACCGTGTTTAAGTTCATCAGGACTCTTGGATCTTTTCCTTCTCTTACTTTCTGGAGGCGAGTTTTCTCTTCTCTTATCCCTTCGTTTTGGACTTGGAGATCTTCTATCGCGACGCTTCTCACCTTTTTTTTCTCTTTCTTTCTTAATATCTAATTCTTTGCTCTTTTTAACCGACTTATTTAATTCCTCTGAGCGTGGCTCTGATTTTAAGCTTTCGCCATCGCCATCAACATTTTTTTCCTTATCTTGTTTACTCTGAAAGTAGGAATGACTTAATAACTTACTTACTTCCATTTCTTCCTTCAATTTAGGCCTGACCTTCGATACCCTCAAGACAACTGCATTGAAAGCAGTGACTGGGATAATTTTTTCCAACAGAAAGAAACTCATTCATTAGTCTACGAACAATATATCAGCTCCTTCCTAAATGATCTATCTGGTTCTCCATTTATGGGTTGACCCTCATAAAGGAAATCTCGATCTTCTCTTCAATCATTTCTTCCGCCAGAAATTAAAAGAGTTTTTGTAAGAAAGTTGTAAGCGGATATTGCTTCTAGGAACCTAATTAAATACAGTCTGGTTGGATTCTTTTTAAATGCGCGCGATAAGTCATCGAGATTGTAATTCAATTTTGAGTTCCATTTGTCAAAGTTTCGGGTAAATTCCTGGTGATCTTGAAATAACTTAGTTGATAATGAATGTGACACCGACGTAACTATCAGAACTCAATTCTTGCCAATTGGTTGAACATAAAGCATCGGAGGGAATTGCTCAGAGATTAAGTACGGTTGGTATGGTGCTCCTGAATCAGAAGTTGAACTTTGAGGGCTTGAAGGAGAATATGGTGAAGCAGCAGATTCTGAAGTATGTTTAGGTTCTTTTACATTTTCATGTATGAGGTAAAGATCAGAAGGTTCTGTTGGAGATTCAGGTGAGCAAACCGACATATTAGAAGGACTGTATCTATCTCTTGAATCTTCATACATTTGACCAGCGTTTGAAGAATCTTCTTCATAAGTTTTCAATGAATACAAAGATGATGATTTTGATCCAACCGGTGAATGAGAAGAATGACTCTCTTCAATAAATCCAGAAGACTCACTGAAAGTACGACTTTCTTCTACAGGAGAATAGTTATAACTAGGTTGCTTACGACCAGAAATTTCCTCATAATCTTTACTTTGAAGCCGCTTGACATCGTCTTCAATAGGTCTATTATATTTGGAACTAAGTTTCTCCTGAGGTACCTGGGGAGAAGGTGGCTTCATTATCAAAGATTCAATTTCTTTAACTTCAGGAGTTAAATTACGCTCTTGTTTGATTTTCGTAATATCTTTTGGTAAAGTAAAGTCCAAATTTTCGGCAATATCTTTCTTCCCTTTTTTTCTCTTCAGCTTCTTTTCGATTTTCTTCTTCTTTCTCGCTTCTTTTTTAAGTCTTTTTCTTTCATTCTTTTCCCTTTTCAACCTTTTCTTTAGTCTCTTTAATTCCTTTCTCTGACGTTTACTTATATTTGGATTGAGCAGCATTTGTTTAGCTGCTTTCACAGATTTAGGCTGCGAGGGTAGGGATGATTGTTTTTGCTTCTTAGGGTTCCTTTTCTGTAATGGTATAGGTTTTTCAACATCCGGAAAATCATCAAAAGATAGAAGACTTGAATTAAAGTCAAGAGTATCTTCAGACAATCCAGCAGTACTACTACTTTCATCAGGTTTATATTCCAGAGTATTAATGAAAGCTTCATACTCCTCATTCAGCTCTTCAACTGTTAATTTTGTGCCTGATGCATTCTTAAGTAGGGAATCAGAAATTTCAGAATTAGAAATATCCAAAAACTCTTCATCAACTCCAAAGGTTGGTAAATCCTCATTTTCCTCAATTACTTTTTTATCATTTATTGAACATATTTTCTCTTCTTCATCAGTTGAACCCATTTTCTCTTCTTCATCAGCTGAACATATTTTCTCATCATCATTATCATCATTAGCTGAACATTCTTTCTCATCATCATCAGCTGAACACTCTTTCTCTTCCTCATCAGCTGAACATGCTTTATCTTCATCACCAGAACAAATTTTTTCCTCTTCTTCATCACCGGAACAAATTTTTTCTTCTCCTTCATCACCGGAACAAATTTTTTCTTCTTCATCACCGGAACAAATTTTCTCCTCCTCTTCATCACCGCAACCTTCTTCATCATCAGAATATATTTTCTTTTCTTCTTCTTTATCAGTTTTTCGCTTTAAATCTATTGCTTCTTTTCCTTCTTCCCCTTCAACTTCCATCTCTTTCTTGGATTCATACTGGGAACTTAGGTAATCCAAATCAGATACATTGTCTTCCTTTTCCACTGAATGCAACTCTAATAAGAAATTCTCAGACCACCAATATCTTTCTGAAGGCTGACTCATTTCAAGTATTGGCTGCAAATTCCAAAAATCTTCTAATATTTCCAAGACTTTGGGTTTTGACCGATTTCGTATTTTTAATTCTCTCATGGTCCAATAATGCTTTCTGTATTTCTTACAATCAACTGCATATGAAATACTTGGTTTTGTTTCTGTATATTGTACAACACTTCCAGGATAATACTTATAAGATGATGAACAACCATCACTATTTGCTCTAATTTCTTCATATTCTTTATGTGCTCTAAATTCTTTAAAGTATTTAGGAAATTCTGGAAAATGTGACATTTTCTTTGAGACTTTTTTACTTTCTTTATTTGGACTTGAATAACGAGAGCTTCGCTTTGATTTATTGTCAATAAGCCTCTTCAAATCCGACATTAACATTCCACATTCTTTCATTTCGTCCCAACTAGATGGGATTTCCTTACCAGCAAATTTAAAACTTTCTGCTTCAGATTTGGAGTCTTTTCTTTTACTTACTTTAGTGGAATGACTGGAATCTTTCCTTTTACTTTCTTTAGTAGACTGGCTATCATCATTGCCAGCGTCTTTAGATTGAGATGAAGTCTTAGAAGAACTTTCATGATCTTTTTCTATCATAGGTGTTATATAAGCCATTTGTTGCTGTTGTGCTTGTATAGAACTTAATTCACCCTTTTCTATTTTTTCTACAACATCTTTTCCTCTCATTTCAAATTTTTTTAGTGCTTCAGGATTATCGAGAAAGTTCTCTATTTCTGGCAAGCCAAGACCAATTCCATATGAACTAAACATTGAACTTGTATGACTCAGCACTTCCTTAATCCTAGTCTCTTCTTCTTTAATTTGTTCTATTACAGATATTTTCTCACTCTTCTTTTTTTTCTTTGTGATGACTTCCCTTCTCTCATCATCAAAGGACTCTGCAACAGAAGGTTTTGGTTTTTCTTCACCATCTTCCGTCTTAGATTTCTCTCTCATATATGCTCGATTTTGGGAGAAAGATTTAAGTAATTTTTTTGCAGCTTACCTATGTACCAATATGCGCAAACAAAATTGTAGAAGTAAACTCTATACGTGCAAATAGATTGAGTAGGGATACACAAACACTGCCTCACCTATCACGCTCCCCCCTTAATACACAATGATTTGCCAAGTCTGCCACCCCACTTACAATAACGCCCATCACACACACAACATCACACATATAAAATCCACTTACAGTATAAACATAAATTACAATCAACGCAAATGGCTCCACAACAAAAACAAAGAATAAAATCTTTTTAAAGCAAACACAGATTACACATAGCCTGAACAAGAAATACCTACCCAACATCCAGAACAAAATTCTACTGTTTATCCGATGCATTTTCAACTCCTCAAACACCCAATAAATGTATACTCTGCCTACTCTTATGCACAACTCACTACATTATAAAACAACCACTCACTATAACCACAACGGGACATTAAATGACAACACCACCAAAATAAAATCTTTCAAAATAATAATAAACAAAAATACACACAACCTAATAAACCTATACATTCCCCACCACACCTCACAACACTGCCCTAAAAACTACAACCAACACCTCTCGGACATATCACCCAATTCCCAAACCTCATAATGCGGAGGCGACTATCATAATGTTCACCACCTCCATTACATGTATACAACGCCCAAAAGCAGGACAGACTACATAAGGATGCAGTTATAACATCTACCTTTGAAACTTAACATTCCTAAACAATACAACAGACCCACACCAGAATTCACCTACAAATCAATCAAACTTACACATCACCAGGCATAACACTATGCTCACCAAACTTGCATACCAAACTTCAATGGTCAACACAAATCCGACCATCTTCCCATCATTATAAAATATCAAAACATTAACAAAACAAACTACCCACTTAGGAAAACATATACAAACTACAAAAAAGTCGACTGGACACACTTCACCAATTGCATTGAAAATAAATACACCCCCTAAATATTACAAACCATCAACACTTAACAAAGAGATACAAAATTTCTTCTCTATAACCAAAATATTCCCAAAGGATACATCAAAAAATATAACTCAACCCTAGCACCTGAAATCGAAAAACTAATTAAATAACGCAAGTCGCTCAGAGAAACAACACCCAAGCCACCACAAACTCTAACACAAAAACTAATCACTAAACACTAAGCACATTCTTCGAATAACTCTCAAATTTTCCTTACGAAGAACATCCAACACACGAATAACAACAGAATGTGGGAAAACAATAAAAATACTGAAAAACACAAACACCCAACAAACATGAATCCATCAAAAACCGAAACATAAAAAAAAACTCCAATCCATCAAACAACACGCAAACATTCTTGCAACTCACTTTCCAAAACAAAGCCAAAAACTCACGCACTCAAAACAGGAAAATCATCAAAGCTCTCAAGAGAATAAAACGCAACCACGACCCAACAATAGAAAAATAATGACACCAAAACTAGAGAACCTAGAATACACTACAAAGGCCCTCAAAAACTCACCAGCAACAGGCCCAGACAACATTTGAAACAAACATCTCAAACACCTAGGGAAGACAGCTTTAACCCAATTAGCATAAATATACAACAGTTCCGTCAGCCTAAATTTCACTCCCCCTATCTGGAAAAAAACTATTATACCCAAGTTGAAACAGGGAAAATACCCATCTAACCCATTATCAACTCTATGCAAGCTTCTAGAAAAAATCATACTGAACAAAATAACACCACATATCACCAAACACAAATTCCAACACGGCTTCGAACAAAACCACTCAACGACAGCCGCACTTACAAACATCATCTAACCCACAATCAATGGGTTAAACTTAAAACCAACTCACAAAACAATAATCATGGCAATCGATATTAGCAAAGCCTTTGATACAGTATCCAAGCATAAAGTAATCCACAAAAAAAGCAAAATCAAATATCCCCACCAATCTAAAGAAATGGATTTCCATCTTCCTTCCAAAAAACAACATAAAATCGCGAACAGTAAACATCAATAATGGAGTACCTCAAGGTGCAATCCTATCCCCAACATTATTCAAAAAATTCACGGCCGTCCCTCCCCCAACCACAAACAGACCACATAGACATAACAACTTACGCGGACGACATTACCATAGCCACTATATCTCAGAATCTAAACACTGCCATAAACCTGACGCAAAAATATATCAATCAACTCCAAACATAGCTAGCAGACAACAGAATGTTCGCCTCACAAACAAATCATCAATCAGCCTAATCACCACTGACCGTCAACTCGGCACCACACACCCTCAAATCTACATAAACAACGTCGCCATATCTTTCAATAAAACTACAAAAATCCTCGGAGTAACACTTGACACTCATCTCACCTTTACAAAACCCATAGACAACACAACTTCAACAGCAAACAGGAAACTGAATATATTAAGAACCATCGTCGGCACAAACAACAAACAGCCATTCACCACCACATACAAACAGTACGTACGCCCAACCCTAAACTACGCCTCCCCAACCTGGCACCCACTACTGACTAAAATCAACATAAAGAAACTCCAAACAACACAAAACAAAGCACTAAGAATCATAACAGGATGTACATTAACAACACCACAACAACACCTGCACGAAGAAACCAACATACCACCCATATGCATACACCTGGATATGATAAGGACTCAATTATTTGCCAAAACTTAACCCCCCTTAACACCCATGCCATGCAGCCCTCTCCGATCCCACCCACCACAGACTTTAACAAACTCTTTCTTCACCAGCCCTACTCTACAAACAGATCCTTAATAACATCCCACCTCCACTAATCCACTAAACAACACATCACACACCAAACAAATCCACACAACACTAGCAGAAAACTACCTAAGACGCAGACCACCATACAACATATTAAACAAACATCTACCAGAAATAACGCCAGAATTCTACTCCCTTCCAAGAACTAGTTAGTCATCCTTGACCAAATTAATATGCGGCCACCAACCTAACTTAAAATATTACAAACACAGATTCAACCTCAGCCAAACCACTGGAAATATCTGTTCAAATTGTAACCAGGTCAAGGAAAACACATCCCATTTTCTACTCACATGTCAATCTAACTATTCACCCAGAGCAATCTGGAACATTTCAGCCCTAGATGATCTGTGGACGAGGTCGGTTGCGGCGGCGGTATTTGGATGCGGTATGGCAGCCCTAAAGACGAGGTGGCCAGTGAGAAAGTAAGTAGTAAAGTATATATATATATATATATATATATATATATATATATAAAGAAAAATATATATATATATATATATATATATATATATATATATATATATATATATATATATATATATATATATATATATATATGTTATTATATATAAGAGCATATATATACATATATATGTTAAAAAAAAAGGTTATAAGGTTATATATATACATAAGAGCAAGCAGCAGCAGAGCACACATATTGGTTGTTATTGCTATATGCATATATATAAACAGTTAAGATATGCTGCTGTTGCTGCTATGCTATGTTATATATATATATAAAGGTTACAAGAGCAGCATATATATATACATATTAATATATATAATATTACAGTATATATATATATTGGTTGGTTACATATATATATTATAATATGTTATTTAAGTATATTTATACATATATATATTAAAAGTTATATATATAGCATATTATATATATACACAGCATAAAGTATATAAATATATAGTTAGTAGTAGTATTATTATATATATATATACAAGGTTATATATATATATATTATTATACATATAAGCATATATATATAGTTAAATATAGCTATGTATAATAAGGTTATTTCATATGTATATATATATATATAGCAGTTAGTATAGCAGCATATATATAGCAGTGCATATATATATATATATATAAGGGTGTTAGATATGGAGAAATATATATATATATATATATATATATATATATATATATATATATATAGATATATATATATATATATATATATATATAGTATATATAAGGTTATATATATATATATAGATATATATATATATATATATATATGTGTTATATATATATATATATGGTATATATATATATATATATATATATATATATATGCTTAAGTATATATGTGTGTGTGTGTGTGTGTGTGTGTGTAATGTGTGTGTGTGTGTGTGTGTGTGTGATTTAATGATTTTTTTTAATACACAGGACGATGATCCGGCGAAAAAGAATCGATTTGGTGTGTCTCAAATCTGGACTGAATTGGATCCCCCGTCAGCAAATCAAAGAAGCAATCAACATCAATTGTGCGCCGACATTTGCTCAAACATTAAGCGATACACATTGGATTATGACAAGTCACTTTTGTATCACATTCTAAACGGAATGAGGAACATGATAAAGGTCACTTTTTTCTCTCTCAAAACTCTGATACTCTCTTTCATATTATCATAACTTATATAATTTGCAGTAAATCTTTATAGAATTTTATCATATATATATATATATATATATATATATATATATATATATATATATATATATATATATATATATATATATATATATATATATATATATATATATATATATATTGTAGTATTGTGACGATGAATCAGCAGTTAATGAAATACTGGAGAAAGTAGAGTTAGAAGACATTGTGAAGTTAACCGTTTGGGATGACAGCGACATCAGCGAACTCGCAAAACTTCTTTATTTTTATTTATCTTACGACGAAGAAGATGAAGATGAAAATGAGGTCGATAGCGGTGATGATGATGAAAACATCAGGAAGGAGGAAGAGGAAAAAGAAGATTCCATCTCTATTAAGAAAGAAGAAAAAATAAACGATTGCAGAAAAGTTGATGATAGTGGGGGAAATGACGAAGAAGAAAATATAGAACCGAAAGATCAAGAAAACTTAAGTAGTATAAATAAAGAAGAGGAATAGAGCGAGGAATGAAAAGCTTAAAACAGAAAACTTGGACGTAGAAAACAAGGACGAGCAAAAACGAACAGAAGACAAAGAATTTCAATAAAAATATTTAAAGAAGAGGAAAATAAAAATACAGACTATTTGAAAACACTCTGAAAGACTCTCAAATTATAAAATCAATTCCAACGAAAAACAACTTTAAACAGCGTTGTTTAAACAATAAGATGCCAGAGACAATATATAATTGACCATGAAGAGACTTTATTTACTACATATATAATTATTTGTTTTTCACTCAAGAAAGAATGTTATAAAAAAATTTAAAATTTTCCAAATTCCTGTCATGAAAAATAAAATCGTTTTTTTAAGGTACTAATTTGTAGATTATATTGCAATCTTTTTTTTTTTTTAGTTTACCCAATATTCTATAGTCTTTAAGTTTTAGGTTTATTTAAACTCCTCAGAAAATAAGGAAGATCTCGATTTACGATTTTCTTTTTGACTTTAGATTTGAGTTCCATTTTACACACGAGTCAAACTTTTAACTTTTGAAAATTTCTTAAAAAAGAAAAGAATAACCGCTTATTTTTTTACATTAATTAGCTTTGAAAGACATAAATTGGGGTTTTATGTACACTACTCGTCAAAATTAACGCACCACAAGAGTACGTGGCGAGGGAAGGGTAGAAAAGGTTGAAGAACGCGAAAACACTTTATTGGACAATGACAATAACATGGTGGATTCCTCCCCAGAACCGTAGGTTGATAGCAAGTGTGAGCCAAGTTGCAGCCAAGGATCTCGCAGCTAGCGGTTCGAGGTTGGATGCTGCCAAACAAAAATGTGGTACGTTACCGGCGGACGGCCGCGGGGTCTTGGGTCTTCTTTCAAATACCGGTATGAGCCCCTCGGCACGGATGACTGCCTGACACCGTCCTGGTATGCTCTCGATGAGTGGGCGAATCTCCTGGACAGTGATTTTATCCCATACGTCGTGCGGTGCCTGTCGCAGGTCCCGGAGGGTCCGTGGAGGGGGTTGCAGCTGTCTGATCCGACTTTTTAGGATATCCCACAAATGTTGGGTTGAGGTCCGGACTAAATGCTGGCCACTCCAACGCCGTAATTTGAACCGTCCTAAGGTAGTCGTTCACACATTGGGCCTTGTGTGGTCTTGCATTGTCATGCATTAGGATGAAAGAGTCACGAGTGTTTCTGGGGGCACCTATAGCACGACATATGGTTTGAGGATGTCTGTGATATACCTTACGGCTGTAAGAGTGCCTCCATCGAAGATGTGCAACTCCGTAGGCCCCGATAAAGAGATGCCTCCCCAGACCATAACCGACCCACCTCCAAACGGCGGCACATGCAGCACATGCATTGCGCGAACCTCTCCGTCGGTTGCCGGTATACTCTAGCACACCTGTCCGAGGCGTACAGAGACACTATCGACTCTTCAGTAAAGAGCACCTTTTGCCCATCGTCTACTGCCAATGATGTGTTTCTCAGGCAAATGCCAAGTCGCGCCCTTCGATGTGCCGTGGTGTGCGGTTGACCTATTGGCAGGCTTCCGGGGCCGGTAATTATGTTCCGCAAGGCGTCGACGCACTGTATTGTCACACACCCTGGTGCCGGTTTTGTACCTTCCGCCAGCTGTCATTTGCAGATGTTGTGCCATTGTGTGGGGCTCTCGTAATGCAGGCAGAAGTATATAAATCGGTCTTCCACGGATGTCATGGCCCTGGGCCTACCTTGTCCTAGCCGGCGATTCATGTGCAGGGTTTTCCTCGGTACCGTTGGAACCCACCAGTGCAATCGTTGTGGCGCCTACAACGAACCGTCGAACCTAGTGTCCGGCTACCCGTGACCTTCGGTGTGTGTGTTATCTGCACGCTCTGGACCTTCTGGAACAGTTGACGCCCCACTTATCTTTTCATGTTTATCGGAGTCGCTTCGTACGTGAATGATCCCTCGCTCGATTACACCCCCGACATAACCTACCCCTACCTCTCCCAGGCCTAGTTACGTGGTTTATGTTTTCCTAAATTTATCCGCCGGGTCACGGCCCCAATACTGCAGAGAATTCTCTGCGGGGTGGTTTACAAAGTTACACTGATGCTGTCGCTCTGTGTCGTGGTGTGGGGTTTTCATGAGAATTTAAGGGCTTTCCCGTTCCTGT
>JABUQX010066939.1:0-5000 GCA_015478945.1 Trachelipus rathkii | reverse complement strand
GTATTCATTTCTCCTTTATTCTTCGTGGAATTCGGGGACTTGGGATTCATAGGAATTTTTTTATGGTATGGGTGATAGAAATCTAAAACCCTTTTATCTGTACTTTGGGATATTGGATAGAACAGATAATGGTAATTTTCAAAGGAAAATGATATATTCAGTAACCTTGTTATTTGGATTTCAAATTCTAAGAGGATTTGAGATATTTGTTCTTAAATTCTAATCTCTAAATTTATTTTGAAACCTGGGATGAAACTTTTTAGCTATGTTAGATAGTCATGGTTAGTTTTTAGGATTGTGCAATACGTAGTTTAGATAGTACTAGGTTATATTTTTTTCTTCGTCTTTTTACTTTAGTTTTTAGTGTTTCTATTTTTTTATTTATTTTAAACGGGTTTTAGCACAACACTTACGTATTTGGTTATATGTTATTTTAATTTATACATATTAAGTTTTATGTTGAATAATTGTAATTTTTTTTTGTTCGTAAATTTGTTAGGGTGTGTGTGTGCGTGGGTTTTAAACTTTCTAGATTTTTTTAAATTTCACATATTTATTGTAAATGCGTTTTAGCGTTTTAATCATTTACGTTTTTTAGTGAGTGAATAATTTTAATCTGATTTCACCTTTCGTTTTTTGTCTGTTTGTTTTTGTCTCTCTAACTCTGCATCCGTTGAATACCACTTCTCTAACTCTAACCTTAACCTTTTGCTCATGTCTGAGACACAGATGGCTAAGAATTCATCCTCTAACGTTTAATATATCCAACTATAACTTATTTCATAATTTCCGTCTAAAGGGTGGAGTGTGTGCCTATGTAAACATAAACACTCCTGTAACACGTCTCGAGAATCTCGAATCTCCTAATTTCGATGTTCTGTGGCTTAAAATCTTTCTTCCTTCTACTACAAAAATCTTCTGCTTCTGCTACTGTTCTCCTAACAGAACAGATTTTCACGCCTTTTTTGACTATCTTACTACTTCTCACGAGACTGTAATATCTTCTCATCCAAATACTGAGGTCCTCTATTTAGTGGATTTCAATGTACACAACACTGAATGGTTGGGGTCCTGTCATACTGATTTAGGTTACGTTTTTGTATGCATCGGTAGTTACTCTACTGTTGTTTTTACTGTTGTTAAGTATGGAACTTTGCTGATTTTAGCGATTTATTCATGCATAAGGTATGTTGGATTTGACGTTACACATTTTATTGTTACATCAGGTTATGATATGTTAGCTTTATCGATGTGAAAATCTTTGTTGCGTTTAACATTTTATCGTTGGTCAGATATGATAATTACACAAAATTGTGATAAATTTTTGTTAAATGTTACTATGTTCGTGCAAAAATAATAATGATATGTTAAAGATATGTTTGAAAAAGTGTGAATAAGTTACGTATTGTATGCTAATGTTAGTTACGTTACAGTTGTTGAGTATGGAACTTTGTTAATGTTGACTGCTTATTCGTGTATAAGATGTGTTAGGATTGGGAGTGAGTGTACATTATATTCGTAGTTCATATGATCTATATGTGGCTTTATTTAATATGAAAACTTTGTTTACGTTTAGCATATTAGTCATTGATCCAGTATGATAATTCACAAGATTGTGATAAATTTTTTGTTAAAATGTTACTATGTTAATGTAAAAATATCAGTGATATGTTAGAAAAAAGTGTAAGTAGATTACGTTCTGCGCTCAATGTTAGTTACTTTACTGTTGTTAAGTATGGAAGTTTGTTAATGTAAACACTGTTTATTCATGTTTAAGATGTGTTAGGTTGTTTTTAGTAGTACGTTATATTCGTAGTTCAGGTGATGTTATGTTTGCTTTATTGATGTGAAAAACTATTTGTTACGTTAGCATATATTCATTGATCACTATGATAATTAAGACAATGTTATGATAAAATTTTTTGTTAAATATTTACTATGTTATGGTAAAAATATCATGATAATGTTAGAAAAAAGCTGTAAGTAGATTACGCTTCTGCGCTCACATGTTAGTTACTTTACTGTTGTTAAGTATGGAACTTTGTTAATGTTAGCTGTTCATCGTGTTTAAGATTGTGTATTAGATGTTTGGGCGTGTATGTTATATTCAAGTTCAGATAGATGCTATGTTGCTTTATTGAAGTAAAAACTTGTTACGTTAGCATATATTCTCTGATCAGTGTATAATCAGACAAGGTCTATGATAAAATTTTGTTATATTACTACGTTAATGTAAAAATATCCTGGATTGGGGTAGGGAGGGGAGTGGGGTGGGTGGTTTGATTTACTGATTTACAGGTTTAGGGTATGTAAAAACAAATTTCTTAAGCTATAAATATGAAAAGCATAAAAATTTAGTAAAAACAAATTGTTTAAAGCATATAAAACAAAATAAAATGAAAGTTGTGTGTTATGTTATACAAGATATGACAGGAATCAATAGATCATTGATGGGGAGGGTGGGGAGGCAGGGAAGAGGCCGGGAAGGCTCAAGAGGCTCCAGAGGCTCCAGAGGCTTTGGAGGGTGTTTGATTTATATAAAAAACGTAAATTTTTTTGTTATAAACTTAAAAAGAAAAAAAAAAATGTTTAATTTTTTATTTTTTTTTAATTTTTTTAAAAAAAATTTTAAAATTTTTTAAATTTTTAATTTTTTTTAAAAAAAATTTTTAAATTTTTTTTTTTTTATTTTTAATTTTTTTTTTTTTTAATTTTTATTTTTTTTTTATTTTCTGCATCGATGATACACCATAAGAAAGATGTATACCAAGTTTCATTGTTCTATGTCGATATTTCAGATTTGGGGGCCGGACCCCCCTAATGGGGTCCCTTCGGTTATTTTAACCCCAGGGGCATCTAAGATATATCCTGAGAAGGCTGTATACCAAGTTTCGTTGTTCTACGCCAATATTTCAGATTTGGGGGCCGGTCCCTCAAATAAGGCCCCATCGGTCATTTTACATCGGATACACCTAAGATACATCCTGAGAAGGCTGTATACCATATTTCGTTGTTCTATGCCAATATTTCAGATTTGGGGGCCGGTCCCTCAAATAAGGCACCATCGGTCATTTTACATCGGATACACCTAAGATACATCCTGAGAAGGCTGTATACCAAGTTTCGTTGTTCTACGCCAATATTTCAGATTTGGGGGCCGGTCCCTCAAATAAGTCCCCATCGGTCATTTTACATCGTTTACACCTATGATACATCCTGAGAAGGTTGTATATCAAGTTTCGTTGTTCTATGTCAATATTTCAGATTTGGGGGCCAGTACCCCATCTGGGGCCCCCACAGTCATTTTACCCCCGACTGCATCTAAGATGTATCCTCAGAAGGTTGTATACCGAGTTTCAGCTTTCTACATCAATATTTCAGGTTTTGGGGGTCTGTCCCACAAACGGGATCCTAAACACCCTATACGGTCTTATAACCATCATATTCGAGATCTACGACCTCGATAACCCATATAAACACACCAACATTGTTGTTATACGAATGTTTATTAACACGGCTCCGCAGCGGCTCCAGCACCGGTGCCGGAGCCAACTCCTCAGAATCCAATACTAACTCTTTCTAGAAACTCAACTCTGAATCCTCTCCACAAATTTCCGCCTTTTTCCGAAACACTTGAGATTTTTAATGGGGGGGGGGTCCCCTTTTGGGGGGCCCTGGGGGGGGGTACGTAACTTCGTTATACCAATGAGGTTACCTCATCATCTAACCCCCTCCCAAATTTTAACCCGATACGACAACTCTAACCTATGTAAATTTATATCGGAGCCATAGGCTGAGCCGGAGCCGGAGCCTAAAAATTATTTCACCTATATATATATATATATATATATATATATATATATAATATATATATATATATATTATTATATATTATATATAATATAATAATATATATAATATATATTATATATAATATATATAAGATATATATATATATTATATCATATATATATATATATATATATATATATATATATATATATATATATATATATATATATATATATATATATATATAAATATATATATATATACAGGGAGTCAGAATCGGAGCCGGAACGGGGCAGAACCGGAGTCGCCTTTGCGGGTGGAGTCGAAACCGGAGCCGGAGCCGGAGCAGGAGTCGGATCCGGAGTCGGAGCCGGAGTTGGAGCCGGAGTCGGAGTCGGAGTCGGAGTCGAAGTCGGCTCAAAATTGAGCTCACTCCGTGAGCTCAATTTTCACGATGTAATAATAATAATAATAATAATAAAATAATAATAATAATTAATAATAATAATAATAATAATAATAATAATAATAATAATAATAATAATAATAATAATAATAATAATAATAATAATAATAATAATAATAATAATAATAATAATGTGTATGTGTATGCGCACGCGCAAGCACGCGTAATAAAAAATAATTACGAAATAACATGATAAATCAATTAACTTCTTACTAAAACATGGGTTCTTATCAGTTCTTATCAGCTAACGCTGATAAGAACACTCAGAACGATGGGAGCTGAAGTGTCGACGAACCTGTACACTTACTACTAAATATATATATATATATATATTTTTGTACATATATATAGAATATATATATATATTTTATATATATATAATATAATAATATATATATATATATATATATATATATATATATATATATATATATATAATATATATGCAAAATCATACTTTCTTATTGTTTATAAAATTTATTTTCATTATTCAGTTAAATACCACATTTTTTTACTTAAAAACTGTCTAGGTCAGTTTAGGTGGGCGTAACCACAATAAATCTAAGGTTAGGTCTGCGTTGACGGCAACACAATAAATCTAGGTAAGGTCTCCGTTGGGGGGCAACGACGACCCATCTAGGTTAGGTCCCAGCATGCATTTTAAGTTTAGTAGATAAAGTGTGGTGTTAGATAGACAGATTGAATATTATATATTATATATATATCATATATAATTCTCTTC
>JABUQX010066938.1:32500-42500 GCA_015478945.1 Trachelipus rathkii | reverse complement strand
ACACTTTTATTTAAAGAAATGTTAATGATTTCATTATTGATGTTTTTTATTATTATTATATATATATATATATATATATATATATATATATATACTATATATATATATATATATATAATAATAATAACCTTTATAGCATATACATATAATATATACATATATGTATAATATCTTCTTTATATACTCTTTATATATATATAATAAATATCATATATATAATAATAATATATGTAATAATATATATAGCCAACAATATTATATACATAACTTAACGTATATATATATCATATTATAACCATAATATATATATATAATAATAACCAACAATAATAATATGTAATAATATAATATATATATATATATATATATATATATATATATATATGTATATATGTAATAAATATAATAACAACAATAATAGCAATAATATAGTAACAACCATGTAACAACTCTTTGCTCCTTCCTTTGCTTCTTCTTCGCTGCTTTGCTCAACAATATGTATGAGTGATGGCAAGATTTGTTACCGTTTGGTTTCGTCTCCATAAAACAAGCTTTTCGTACAAGTCTGCTCGGCTGGTAAGTTTTGTCGCTTGTTCGCTACCTTCACCTATATATAAATATAATATATATATATATATATATATATATATATATATATATATATATATATATATATATATATATATATATATATTCTTCTTCTTCTTTATCTTCTTTGCTAATATATATAAAAATATATATATATAAATATATATATATATATAATATATATATATATATATATATATATATATATATATATATATATATAAATATATATATATATATATATATATATATATATATATATATAACATATATATATATATATATATATATATATATATATGTTATATACTGCTGCTGTATGTAGCACCAGCCAGCGCAGCATCAGCTAATATAACCCTTAGCATATGCTGCTGCTGCTCTCTTTAATAACGCTATCTTCTTCCAGCTGTATATATATAACTAACTAACTGTATATATATATATATATATATGTATTTATATGTATACTATATATAATAATATATATATATGTAATATATAATAATAATAATAATAATAACAATATATAATAATAATAATAATAATAACCAGCAATAATATATATATATAATAACCAACAACAACCAACCAGCAACCTGTACTGCTATATACTTTATCTGTATTATTTGTATAGTAGCCATAATAACCTTATCTTTATAACGCTAACTCTTCTTTCATGTAGCTCATATAACAACTATCGCTCAACAGCAATATATATATATATATATATATATATATACCATCTCCCAGGTAGGGCATTCACCTTGTCAGTTGGAAAAACATCTTCCCCTTCTATTCAAGAAACTCTTGATCATAGATCACTCTAGAAAAACAATTCTTGCGCAATGGTTTCCGATGCTAATCCTTGAGTTATACACTTAGTTAGGGTTTCATCCTTTCTATGGAACTAGCATCTTCTTTCATTGGGCTTAAAACTCGTTCTCCCAGAGATCTCAAGAAGATCGTGTTTCTAGGAGCATAAGATTCCAATGCTGGTCCAAGAGTTCTACAATTATAAAAGTAAAGGGCCGGGTTCCTAGCCCTGTTGACCTATATATTATTATTATTATTATTATTATTATTATTATTATTATTATTATTATTATTATTATTATTATTATTATTATTATTATTATTATTATTATTATTATTATTATTATTATTATTATTATTATTATTATTATTATTATTATCATTATTATTATTATTATTATTATAAATATTATATTCAACACCATGTCCCGTATGACTATAGGGTTGGTGTTAGCTGCAGAAATATTATTCATATTTCTATAGCATTTCGTGGGAAGAAAACAAATTGACATAAGTGGTTTCCTGTCCTTAGTAGCCAAACGAAGAGGATTCTCTTCATATGATCTGATGTGTCGCTATATCCAAACTCTTCTGGCAAGTTTAATTTAGTTGTAATTTGTATATTAACTTTACAATATAAGTTTAATTTCTGTAATTTAATAATCCAAAGAAACTAAGCAGGGAAATATTGTCGCTCCTCCATTTATATTTCCGTGAGATTGTGATACACATTAAAAAAATGAAAGGAAATCTTGCCGAAAATTTTGTTCCTCCTCCAAAAGAGGTGCCCTACCTATTATATAAGGATGATTTGATTTTGTGTGAATCTGAAGAGAGTTTGAGAGGATTGGTAGAAGGATTTGGCAGGGTGTGTAAAAGGAGGGGTTTGAAAGTAAACGTAGATAAGAGTAAGGTTATGGTTGTGAGTGAGGACAGTCCTCAGTGTGAAGTTATGTTAGATGGTGAGCAGCTGGAACAAGTGTCTGAGTTTAAATATTTAGGGTATGTGTTGAATGAGAAGGGAACGGATGATGCAGAGATAGTAGGAAAGTTGTGAGATAGCTTGGGAAGGTTGCTGGTACCGTCGAATCGATTTGGTGAGTGTGAGGACTGAAGTCTTGAGTGCGCTAGGCTCTTACATGAGGGTATGTTGATACCTGTGTATTGTATAGTAGCGAGACTATGGTCTGGAATAAGAAGTATAGATCTAAAGTTCAATGTGTTCAGATAGACAATCTAAGAAGTGAGAAGAATTGATAAAATGAGGAATGAACGTATTAGAAGAGCTGTGGAGTGTAAAGAGAGAAAGGGGTAAATGAGAGAGAATAAATGAAAGGATGTTGAGATGGTTTTGGTCATGTGGAAAGGATAAATGATAGTCGGTTGGTTAGGAGTGGATGTATAGTGACAGATATGTTAGGAACCGACCTGCTGGAGAAACCGAAAAAAAAAGTCTGGATTAGTCAGTGAAAAAGAATGTTTGAAGGAGATAAATGTGAGTTTAGCAGAGGCGAGATTAAAGGTTGCCTAATAGGATTGAATGGCGGGGTTTTTGTATGGGGGTATGGTTGTGGCCCACATGGGCTAAGGGATGCACCCTTACATTGACGATTTACCATAATAAGGGTCCGTCGCATTCCCATGAAGCTCTAGGGTGGATTTTCTATCTGTGACGAGTTCTCACTAGTGGTACAGAGGAGACGGCGGTAAGGCTGGGCTTTCTTTTCGACTTTGTCATATTCTTCTACTGCTTTTCTTTACCGATGCACACCTTACCCCCCAGTCTTGGGAAAAAATAAAAGAAAGAAAGAAAGAAAGAAGAAAAGATATATATATATATATATACTTATATATATATATATAACTGCTATATATAACTTATATATGTATATATATATATAACAATAATACTATATATATATATATATATATACTGTATACTCTTCTATATATTATATATATATATATATATATATATATATATATATATATATATATATATATGTAATATAATTATATATATATATATATAAATATATATACTTCTTCTTATATATATATATAATAGCAACCAAAATAATATGTAATAATATCTATATATATTTATATAATAATAATAATAACGTTTTTAATAATAATATATATATAAGATTTAATAGATGTATAATATGTATACTATCCTTCTTCTAACTGCTATATGTATGTATATATGCTCAACATCTATATATATAATATTAATAATATAATAATAATAATAAAGAAAAAAATAATAATAATAATAATAATAATAATAATAATAATAATAATAATAATAATAATAATAATAATAATAATAATAATAATAATAATAATAATAATAGTGCATAGCCATGAATTAATTCACTTAGTTTTAGGGTAAGGCGCTTTTCTTATTCTTCCTTTGACTACACGTTTAAATGTATCTGACGCAAAAGACGAACCTGAGGGACTAGAATCGGGGTGTTTTGGGAATATTATCCAAATCTGCTAATCTGCGGGTGTTCAATATTAAAGATCGGGGAAAATTAATAGTCTAAAGTTCCTGTTTGATACTTGGCCATCCAGTTACAGCACCCTTCTTTCAATTACGTGAGAGATCTGCCATTAAATCCACAATATTTGATCCTTTCACTATTTCTTCATCGATAATGATTTGACCTAATTCATTCCATGATAATTGCTCTTTTAAAATATAATGTAACGCTATCCCTGATTTGCTAATCTAATTTGGTAAGCTCTCCTCTAGGATATTTTTAAAGTTATCTTTTTTCTTCACTTTAGGTTTTACGTCAACTGATAGATTTGAATCTTCGGCGATCGGTTTATATAGTGTTGTATGTAGATGTAAATCTTTAAGGTTTAATAATTTTTTGCATGGCATCTTGGTGTAAGATACGTTTCTCGTGGATGTTAATGTCTGAATTTAATATCCGATACACTTCTTTCTCGTAATTGGTTAGTTGTTAGACTTTAGGATCGTATAAACTGTAAGATGGAGTTTGCTGATGAGGCAGTGGATGATTCAGAAGTTGATGATGATTCTGCTGATGATTGCGTGGTGGAGGGTGCAATGAGACTGGCAATGCATGAGGTTGTGATTTCCGGGGATGAGGTTGTGATTTTGCACAGATGAAGCAGTATTACACTTAATTTTCTCATACTCATTATACGGTAGTACAGCCACCTTCTTCATTATTTGGATATCCACTTGGTAATCAGATGAGTAATGACTGAGAAAAGTAGAGGTAGGAATGCACCACCGCTCTTGTGTTACAGCTTCTTTTTATTTTTCAGGTGTTTTATGTTACGGGAGAGTCTTTTAATGATGTTTCTATGTCGACGTAGCTTTACCTTATGAGGTTTGTCTAAATTAACATTACCCTTTATAAGATTCAAACAGAGTTGCATACACATTGGACGAATTTCTCATCCTCACAGATTAGTTTAAGCTTTTCAGATGGTTCATCTTTTAATTTTTTTTAAAAGAGGTAAATAATTTACAACTAAAGTACTCATTATTCAGGAATGTATGCACTTTCTATCTCGTGCGGCAGAAAGTTGGTTCGGAGCAGAACTCTATGCGTGTTCCTAGGATGAAGTTTACACATTAAATAGCCGTAGGGATTAGATGTAACCTCTTTATATACTTTCAGGAACTCTTTTCTTGCCAGAGGGAACATCTGACTACCTAATACATTGATCTGACTCATATCTCTTCTCTGTTCAAACAGAATTAGATACTATGTATTTAAAGAACAGTCCTCATATGCTTGCTTTGATGAAAAATGTTCTGTGTAATGAAAAATACAGAGATATTTAAATGGTGCGACTAAACCGTGAAAGTTTCGGCTATATATTCGTTTAACTTGTGTAGCGTATCATCCAGCACTATGACCTTTTGACCTTGCACATTATTCAATGATTTAATATCAAATGTTCCTTCATGGAATACTATTACATCTTTATACTCATTAAATTTCTCCTGAAACACACTGTAGCACCAGATTATTTTCACAGGGAATTGCTTGCAAATTTCAGTTTAATTTAAGATATTTAGTAGTTGAAAGGTTTTCACACAGCCTGTAGGTTCTGCCACCATGCATGTCGCGGGACTGTAGAACATGAATTTATTCACATCCATACTCCTAGAGTGCTCGATGGACAATGTAACTTCTGAAGTTAGTGTGAGAATATATATATATATATATATATATATAGTTATATAATATATATAATATATATATATATATATATATATATATATATATATATATATAATATATATATATATATATAACCAACAACTTATTATATATATATATAATATAAAGTATATATATATATATATATATATATATATATATATATATATATATATATATATATATATATATATATATATATATATAAAAATAAAAAAAATTTTTTATATATATATATATATAATTCTTAATATATATATATATAAACATATCTTTAACTCTTATATATATATATAATAACATATATATATATATATATATATATAATATATATATGCCCTGCTCTATATATATATAAATAAATATAACATATATATATAATATATATATATATATATATACTCTATATATACTTCATATCCTGCTCCTTCTATATATATGTATATATATATATATATATATATATATATATATATATATATATATATGGAAATAAGATTTAAGGATAGTAAAAACATCTTGTTCATTTAAAACCTTTATTACATAATTAGAAACTAAATAATCATTGACATACATATTTTTAACATTAAAAATATTACAAGATTATTAAATATAAATATATTTACAAGGTTGTTAAATATATTTAAAAGGTTATTAAATATATATATATATATATATATATATATATATATATATATATATATATATATATATATATATATATGCTATATTATACTTACTTCTTTATATATATATATATATATATATATATATAACATTACTCCACACATTCATGGGAGCTTTATGAGGACTTCAAATTAAAACGCTTTGTCTTTACAAATATGCTAGTCATTTATATCTTTATCCTTTAAGTAGTTTTTTGCCTTGTTAATACCATCCGATAGCACATATGTAAAAAGTTCCCTCTCAGATATCATAGTATGTTTACAGTCATAATCAGCAGCGTAAATACATCCTTGCCATTGTTCTCTAAGTAGATAGATGAATTTCTGCACATCTACAGAACTTAAAAAGCGTTCAATGATAATCTCAGATTCATCGGCCAGCATCTTCTTAAATGCATACTTTTCCTGGTATAGCATGTAATTTGTGACAGTTACACAATTAGATAACACAGTCGTTTTCTTCATCTGCATTAGCACCCTCCTGCGCACCTCTGACATATATTTTATCTGGGGTAGTCCAGAAATATAGAATCCATATTATGTACGTTCAAATACTTCTGTTCCATTATGCTTCTCCCATATTCTAACTTCCATTCTAATTGTGCTTAGATGTTCAGAAAATGATAGAGTAAGTTGTTTGGTCTTGGTTTCTTCGCTATGACTAATAACTGTGTTTGTCCATCTTAAAACAGGGTTTGTTTTAAAGTGCTCCATAATCCAATTTTCAGAGTGTTTACATAAACAAACTAATTCGTCTGAGCTCATAAAAACACGTTTGGTGTTAAAATACGGTGAATGACTAGCATACGTGAAAAATTCAGAACCGCTGGGGTTTCTTTTTTATTAGAATGAAACTCCACAGCCCTGGATCTTGACTTCCCACTGTATAATGTCGTGTATAGAGGGATATCTGTTAAGTGGGATCAATGTATACACACGGTAATACACCTAATGAAAATAGAACACTTTTAAGACGGAGCACTGAGCTTGTTCAGCTTTTAATAGCTAGAGTAACTACGATTTTAAAATGGGTTTAGACCTCCAAGTTAATATAACATTCCTGTTCAAATACAGTTTTAAAGAGATAAGACAATTTTCTTGTAATCACACAAGTACACGTGTAAGAGACAAGAGATATTCACCCAATCACAGGTCAGACTGGATGGTGAAAAAGATTATTTCAACTAATCACAGGATAGGCAAAGTGGAGATAAGGGGCTACTCCACCCAATCACAAGAAATGCAAACAATTCCTCCTTACCAACTCAAAAGGTCTCACTGAATTAATATGTTTCAGATTAAAATATATTTTTTTATTCGTGTTTCTATGCTGTTATCATGTTTTGTTCTGTTTTATGATGATTCGCTTTCTGCCTTATCAACTTGTGTTTGTAGATAATGGGTGTATCATCAGATTAACTGGAATATATTATATAATAAAGACGTAAAGATGTAAAGCCGTAAAGCCGAAAAGCCGAAAAGCCGTAAAGCCGAAAAGCCGAAAAGCCGAAAAGCCGTAAAGCCTTAAAGCCGTTCCGCCAAGAGGTTTGGGAGGGGTCACTTCCGGTCTATTTGTTAAACGTCCTTATGGACTTACGTCTTTTGGGTAGGTAAAAAAGTGTTTTTACATAACTTAAAGAGGTAAAACCGAAAAGCTCTATGGTTCGAAAACGAAACAGTGGTGTTGTCAGCACCCCATCGGGGCTATCGACCCTCGTGTCTTAAGGAGTTAGGTCCCATAAAAACGTATTTCTAATAAAATTTTAAACAACTTTTAATAAAAACTTAATTTGTTTTCAAAATTTGTTTGCTAAAGGTTTTTCAACTTTTTTAGAAATAAAATAATAATAATAATAATAATAATAATAATAATAATAATAATAATAATAATAATAATAATAATAATAATAATAATAATAATAAAATAATAATAATAATAATAATAATAATAATAATAATAATAATAATAATAATAATAATAATAATAATAATAATAATAATAATAATAATAATAATAATAATAATAATAATAATAATAATAATAATAATAATAATAATAATAATAATAATAATAATAATAATAATAATAATAATAATGATAATAATAATAATCATAAAAATAATAATAATAATAATAATAATAATAATAATAATAATAATAATAATAATAATAATAATAATAATAATAATAATAATAATAATAATAATAATAATAATAATAATAATAATAATAAATAATAAAAACATAATTTGTTTTTGCAAGTTTTCAAGTACAACGTTTGTTTACGAGCAGTTGTGAAGTAATAATAATAATAATAATAATAATAATAATAATAATAATAATAATAATAATAATAATAATAATAATAATAATAATAATAATAATAATAATAATAATAATAATAATAATAATAATAATAATAATAATAATAATAATACTAATAATAATAATAATAATACTACTACTACTAATAATAATAATAATAATAATAATAATAATAATAATAATAATAATAATAATAATAATAAAAATAATAAAACAAAAATAATAAAAATAATAACTTGTTTTTCAAGTTTCAATTACAACGTTTGTTTACGAACTGTTGTAAAGTAGTAATAAAAATAATAATAATGATGATAAAAAATAATTATAATAAAACAAAAATAATACAAATAATAGTTTTAATAAAAATAATAATAATAATAATAATAATAACAATAATAATAATAATGATAATAATAATAATAATAATAATAATAATAATAATAATAATAATAATAATAATAATAATAATAATAATAATAATAATAATAATAATAATAATAATAATAATAATAATAATAATAATAATAATAATAATAATAATAAAAAAATAAAAATAAAAATAATAGTAATAATAAAAATATCATAAATAAGAATAATAAAAATAATAACTTGTTTTTCAAGTTTCATGTATATCGTTTGTTTTACGAACTGTTGTAAAGTAAAAATAATGATAATAATAATAATAATAATAATAATAATAATAATAATAATAATAATAATAATAATAATAATAATAATAATAATAATAATAACAATAATAATAATAATAATAATAATAATAATAATAATAATAATAATAATAATAATAATAATAATAATAATAATAATAATAATAATAATAGCAATAATAATAATAATAATAATAATAATAATAATAATAATAATAATAATAATAATAATAATAATAATAATAATAATAATAATAATAATAATAATAATAATATTAATAATAATAATAATAATAATAATAATAATAATAACAATAAAAAATAATAATAATAATAATAAGTTAATAATAAAAACATTTGATTTCCACATATGCGAAATGTTTTCTAACTTAAAAAATAAAATAATAATGAAAATAATACCGCAAATTGTTTTTTCAAGTTTTGATGAACGGTCATATGGACAAAATTACGGAAACGAAAAACGTATATAAAAAATTTACAGTTAATGTAGAACGATTATAAATGCAGATCCCAGCTCCCAAGCCATCTAAAAATTTCATCTAAGATTCGTGCTTTGGCCGATCAAGTTCTTTTTGAGCGTGCAAAAAGGAGGCTGATCAATTATATAATAACAACTATAAGAAATGAGCTTTCTGGAGATAATGTTACATTTCCAGCAGGGCAGCATCAAGATGTTTG
>JABUQX010066938.1:15000-27500 GCA_015478945.1 Trachelipus rathkii | reverse complement strand
AATATATATATATATATAATAATATATATATATATATATATATATATATATATATAATATATAATATATATATAATATAGTAATACTAATAATTATATATATATATATATATATTCACTTCATTAGGAACGCTTCCCTTTTCTAATAAAGAATCATTTGGAGCTGTTTTAGCTCCTTCTAATGTATGTCCCAAAGACTTTCAATTCTTTTCCTCTCAGTTGTGATATCTGTTTGAGGTGGTGAAGACTAAGCTCCTTTAATCTATAATTGCTCTACCACCTCTTTGGTAATATGCTGGATGGCCCGAGTTGCACACTGACCCCCGAATGAATGTATAGTTTTTTAATCTAGGACGAAATACATTTGCACGTGCAAGAAATTCATTAGATTCTAAATTCGAAAGTCTCTCCACAAATTTTTTTTCTTATATTTGCTTTTAGGATCTTAATTTCTTCTAAATGTTGCTTATCTTTTTCTAATTTTTTTCTCATGCAATATATTTAAGGTACTATCAACTTCCTTTGACATATTTTTCCCCTGAAAGAACCTTTGTAACAGCCTCTAAAGGTCTAAAACGTAAAAGAGTTCTGAATGATTTCAAATTTATGCCTTGGTATGTTTTGGGGAGGGTAAAATTTTAGCAATTTGACTCGACAGAAAAATAAATTTCTCTAAGCTATAAAAAGTAGAATTCCATCTAGTACAATTTCCTGAATAGGTTATATCAAAATTATTTCAGTTGTCTCTTCTTTAATTCCTTCTGCTCTCAGATCGTCCACTGCTACATTTATATGTCTAAAATAAGTCGTTGTCGCTTTTACCTTATCATTGATCTTAGAAACTATGACACACCGTCAATGGCTGTTTCAACAACCAGGTTAATGAAATGCGATAAGCAAGGAATACAAACCTTATAACTAGCTAACAATGTTCTAAAAGCAGCGACGATGTTTTTTTTTTTTTTGTTTTTTTTAAACAGTTGTCACCAAAACTCACGAGGAAAGCTCTATTCAAGGAGGGGGTGTTGCACACTCAAAATTTCACCATCTATTGCAAATTACGCAGATGACCAAAGACGCATGCTTTAAAGTGAGAGAGATTAAATTCAGTAGGAAACACAGAAGATGGAAGAGAGTTCCACAGAACAAAGGAGGCTGGAAAGAAGGAAGCACCGCAGCGAACCAGCCTGGAGTTACCAATACCTACACAAAATTCGTTCGTAGACACAGCATCCCTTGTGCTACTAGGGCGTCGTAAAGGTGGTGGCAAGCGAGTGGTAAGTTCCCTCGAACACCTGTAGCTGAGGTATTATAGAAAAGAGATAAAACACCAACATTGAGATGGAGATTTGTAGAAGTTGTGTTTATAAATAATTGAATTTCACAAGGTTGAGACGACCACACTCTGAAATTATATACAGATTAACGAGAATAGAATCGAAAAGATTAAGACGAGGGAGTAAAAGAGGGAGCAGAATTGAAATGAGTTGAAGAATGAAGCGTCGAGTCATCGGCATACGAGTGGATTGAGTTAGATGTGCAGGTGAGAAGATCATTGAAGAAAAGTAGGAATAAAGTAGGAGATATGATAGAACCCTGAGGAACACCACTATTTATAGAAAAAGAAGAAGAAGTTGCTTCATCAAAAACAGTCGATATTGAGTGACCTGCAAGAAAGCTAGATATAAGTAAACAAAGAGAAGGAGGAGACCCAAAGGAGAGGAGCTTAGAGAGCTGTGACGCATGCAATACCCGGTGAAATACTTTAGATAAGTCAAGCGCCACCACGCAAGTCTCCCCGTAGTTCCTAAGAGCGTTTAAACCATAAATCGGTTAGATAGGAAATATGATCGCCAGTAGACCTCGAGCGCCGAAAGCCGATTGGAAAGAAGTGAAGAGATTCAAGACGATCTAAGATTGCAGAGTGAGAAGGGTTTCAAAGATCCTTAGATAGAATACAAATGATGAGGCTATAGGAGCGATAGATGACAGGATCAGTGCACTTCCTTTTTTCGGATAAGGTTGAAGATGTGCGTGCCTCCAACACTGAGGAAAAATGCTTATTATTGAGACATAGAGAATATAGATTGAACGAGGGAGTAGGGGTTCAGGCACGTAAGTATACTCCTTTCAAAAACTAGGGGAAGGAACTTCCATCCGAGGCCAACCCGCCCCTTCCTAAATGATTCACTAGATCTCAAAGAGGCCTATATATGCACCAGCATCAAAATTGTAAAATCAACAGGCGAAGGCATAGAAAAACATAGATAGGGGAAAGGAGAGGAAGAGGAATTCCAAAAATCGTCCAAGGGCTTGAGTTAGAGGAAAAATAGGAGGCCGAAGATTGGCCTTTTGCAGTTGGAGAGATAGCAACAGAGCCATCAGATCGAATTAACGAAGAAGTAAAGGCAGATTACATAACATTGTGGAAGCATGTTTTGGCAAAGAGGACCAGGAAAGATATGGTCAGTAGGAGAACAACCAAGGAGGTTACGCACTATTCGATTAATGAAAAACACGCTTTGACATCGTCGAAGAGTATCCTTGCACACGATTTCATAGACTGAAATGAAAATTGAAAGCAAGAGTAAGATAGAGAGAACGAAGAATGATTGTACTCCCGTATTGAACGCGCCTGTCCCTAGTCCTTAATGGCCAGAGCAGCCAGCACGATTCAACAGGATTATGAGGAGAGAAGGATTTAGCAGAAGAGGAAGAAACTGCTTATCCCATCAAACTATTACAGCTGCCCACCTTATCGGCAGAAGTCCAAGAGTCATCAGAATCGGAAACAGTCACTAAAATTATAGTTAGCGTAGAAGCTTTGCAATGCTCCCCAATCAGCCCGATCAAAGTGCCAGTAAAAACGCAAATTACAGAATGGAGGCTGTTGCGGAGAAAGTATTAAAATTAAGAGATATAAGGTTTGGTCAGATTTACCGATAGGAGCGAAGGTAGTGTATTAAGAGAGAAGGACTAGTGGTGGAACATAGATCAAATGCGTTGAAGAATTGGTTGATACGATCTGGAATGTGTGTAGGTTATTTGATTAGTTGCTCCAGATTGTTGACAATGCTGAATGCTTTGGCCTTCTCCCCACCTAAATCAGTATGAGGGGACCCCAACCACTCAGTGTTGTGTACATTGAAATTCCCTAAATAGAGAACCTCAGTATTTGGATGAGAAGATATAACAGTCTCGTGAGAAGTAGTAAGATATTCAAAAAAGGCGTGAAAATTTGTTCTGTTAGGAGAACAGTGGCAGAAGTATAAGATTATTGTAGTAGAAGGAAGAAAGATTTTAAGCCACAGAACATCGAAGTTGGGAGATTTAAGATTCACGAGACGTGATACAGGGGTATTAATGTTTACATAAGCACACCCTCCACCCTTCAGACGGAAATTAATGAAATTAAATTAAGTTATGAATACATTATACGATTGAGATGAATCTTAGCCAAGTGAGTCTTCAGACAAGAGCAAAAGGTTAGGTAGTGTTAGAGGAGTGGTATTTCCACAGAGGAAAGTTAGAGTGTTAGCGCGGATTGATTGGTAAATGAATAGAAGCCCGGTCTATCAAATTCGCCATCTCTCTCACACACACAACTCACACACCAACACTCATACACACAAATAAAACTCACATCTGTTATTAAAGAAGCAATCTTATCTGTTCGGTAGCCCACAACAGTAACATAGATTGCAAGTCCTCAAATATATGGAAAGTCGTATGCACAGGTTGACAAATGTTTTTTTCAATCATAAACCATGCGGACGAGGACGTTAAGATAATTTTCGTCTGAATATATATATACTTATATATATATATATATATATATATATATATATATATATATATATATATATATATATATATATATATATATATAATATAATAATATATATTATATTATATTATATATTATATAATAATGTATATATATATATATATATATATATAATATATATCAGAGGTGGAGCACTTCCGCTTTAGTCCGCTAGTATGCTAGTCCGCTCCGAGCGGACTGCTACCAGAATAGGTACGGACTAGCAGAGGTGCGGACTAGCGGAGGTTGTGAGACCGTCCAGAATTAAGCGGACTTGCACAGTGCGGATCAAAAAACAGTCTCCGCTTTCTTTGTTTCGCCCACCTTTTTTGAAAAATGAAAATATAGTTTACTTATTAACGAATTCTTATTGGGTTTATAATAAAAAATATAAATTTCATATTAAGTTTATAAACTAATTATACTTTTAGTCTAAGACTTATTGTTTTTTAATAATTATTTAACTTTCAAAACCAATCTCAACCTCCTTAATGGTACCATATAAAATATAATAACATTTAAATTGATTTTATAGACTGAATGGCTATTACCCTCATTTATAACCTTCAGACCCATTAGTTATATTGTTACTGGAGGTAAGACATTGTCAATATATCTCAAATCAAATATATTTAAAACTTTTGGTGATATATTTATATATATATATATATAATATCATACATTATTCATAATAATATATATATATATATTATATATAATATATAACTAATATATATATATATACTTATATACTTATATATAATTATATATAATATTATATATATATATATATATATACTATATATATATATATAATATATATAATATATATATTAATCATATATATACTATAATATATATATATATAATAATATATATATCAATTTAATATATTATAATATATATATATATATAAATATATCGTAAATTATCTTAAAATATATATAATATATATATATATAAATATATATATATATATAATAATATATATATTATAATATATATATATATACTATACTACTAATAATATATATATACTATATATATATATATATAATATATATATACATATATATAATTATATAATATATAACTATATATATTATATATATATATATATTATATATATAATATATATATATATATATAGTATATATATATATATACTATCATAATATAAGAAAAATTTAATGAATATTGAGCAACGTATTACGATTTCCATGGTCATTCTCTATGTATTCTTTTGAGGAGAAGGATCCATATTATCTTTCAAAAAGATTGCTAGCTCAAAATCAAAAGCAGTTAAGGCTGACCTCTTTGCCCTCAAAATATCCCCACCAATACTAAATATTCTCTCTACAGCAGCAGAACTAGGGAGAGTTGTATTATATTTTATGAACAAGTTCAACAAATTTCTGCCTATGCTGAAAGGGAAGATTCCTTGGTGAGAAGAGTGCTGGTGTTGGTTCGTTCCAGCAGTCCATTGACCTAATTTAAGTCCTCACCTAAATCATTTCTGCCATCCTCATGAAATACTTTGACCACCACTTCTGAAATACTTTGACCACCCTGTCCACCCATAAGAAGGCTATTTCGTCCAAGATTTTAGTAGAATCCATGAAAGCCTCGGCGCCTGCAGGGTCGATGCTAATGCTACGTATTAGCTCGGCTATAATATATATATATACTATATATATATACTATATATATATATATTATATTATATATATCTATAATATATATATATATTTTATCAATTTTTTGTAAAATCCAAAAATATATATACTTATATAGTATATATATATATATATATATATATATATATATATTATATATATAATATATATAGTAATACATATATATATATGTATATATATATATATATAATATGATATATAATATAATATATCATATATATATATAATATATATATATAATATATTATTATATATATATATATATATATTTATATAATAACTATATGAGCTATATATTTAGTATATAATATATAATAATATATATATATATATATATATAACTATAATATATATATACTATATATATATATATATAGTATATCCCGTATGGAGGAAATTACCGTAGGGATGCAAAACTACCCATACCGTTTGTTCTATGTGTCTTAAGAGGCAACTAAATGGACACAAAGAGAGAGTAACGTTCTTAAAGTGATAGGAGTACTTTCCATTAGGAATTTGGTTTGTAGGATATATCCTTTGACATTCCAGTGTCCAATGGTTCGTTTCTTTTTAACTCATATTCATGCTTTTACTACACGGGAGTTGACTCTCCGAATCGCAAAATAGACCATAAAACATTAGTATTACTGTTACAGACAGCACCTTTCAATATATCCTGTGTGTATTGGAGAAAGAATTTCCAC
Source organism: Trachelipus rathkii (assembly GCA_015478945.1). Taxonomy (NCBI): domain Eukaryota; kingdom Metazoa; phylum Arthropoda; class Malacostraca; order Isopoda; family Trachelipodidae; genus Trachelipus; species Trachelipus rathkii. The sequence continues at coordinate 21,274 of JABUQX010066938.1, read as the reverse complement.
AACGTATGTCTTGAGTTTCGTAGAAGGCAACTAATTTGACATTGGTAGTTTAGTTGGCTACCCACTACCACGTATCTCTTGTTAGGTATGCTTATGCAAGCCTCGGACTTGGTCGTGATTGCTGTAAACGACCTTGCAACTTTAGGAGAAATTGCATGAGTCGTATGGGCACATGGAATGTCAGAGGAATAAATGATGAGAAGAAGATGAGAGAAAGGTGATGGATTTATTTAGAAAGGGTAAGTTTGATTTGTTTGCTGGCACTGAAACATGGATGAAAGGAAGAGATCAAGACGAGTGATGTGATGTGTATTGTATGTGTGCTGGATTGGAGAAGAATGGGAGAGGGAGAGAAGGAGTTGCGATTCTGATAAGTAACCTGCGGCACAGAAATGTACTGGATTTGCTTGCTTGAGTACTTGAATTCATTGGTTAAATTTCTTGAGTACTTGAATTCTAATAGCTAAATTTAAGTTTGGAAAGGTCAAGGTATGTGTGGTTGTAAACTATAGTTCATCTGATTATGATGTTGTGGAGAGTGCGATTTTCTGGGATAATCTGAACAATGTTCTGGATGGGGTGACTAGGAGCTTAAGATTGATGGTTGGATAGGTGATTGAAAAATGGATATTTTAACAGTTGACTTTGGGGTGACGGGATAAAATAAAAATGGTAGGAAGGTGACCAATTTCTGTGAGGAGAGAGGTATATGAAAAAGTAACACTTTCTTCAAATACAAGAGTATTCATAGGAATGATAGTGTATGTGTAGGGTAGAGATGGTATCGAAGTTAAAAGCATGATTTTGTGTTGGTGAAGAAGGAGATGTTGAAGTATGTGGTGAATGATAAATCATTGTGAGTGTTTTGGATGGGATTATCTGATCATTTTCTTGTTTTATGTAAGATTACGTTAGTGGGGGAATGACTGGAGATGAAAGAGATACGGAAGGAAATTTAAAGAATTAAGAGTGGGACGTTAAGTAAACAAGGTAATAAGAAAAAGTATGTAAAGGGCTTGTAAATAAATCAGTTGAATTTATGCAATATGAAACTGAACAAATCTGGACTCAAATGAAGGAATCAGTTGCTAATAGTGCAAAAGAGTATGCGGAAGTGCTAAGGTAGGAAGTAAGAATGTCAACAGTGAGTGGTAGAATGAAAAGGTGATGCAAGCAGTTAAAAGTAAAAAAGAGGTATGGTTGATGTCTTAAATGCCAATGATGTGGTCTCAAAAGAATGGTGTATGAGCGTATATATGAAAAAAATGAAGACTAAAAGTGTGTTTTTGTGTTACATACGTATGAGAAAAAATGAACAGTTTAAAAGGAATATATCAATGGGGACTTACAAGGACTATGGAATTTGAAATTCGGTAAGCTTTTCAACTAGGAGGATGATTCTTGTTCTTTTTTGACCTCGGAAAAGCAAATAACAGAATGTGGAGAACTGGGATTCTCCAAAAAAACTCCACACGCTTGGTTTTAAAGGAGAAATTCCTGTCGTTATATAATGCCTTCTGTCAGACAGATCAATACAGGTTCGGTGCTCATCTGTTTTTCTCGCGCCACTCTATTTTGGATGAAGATGTTCCGCAGGGCAGTGTCCTTAGTGTGTTATTCTTTACTCCCGGATTTAATGATCACCTCAGCAACAATCAAATTTTCCCTGTATGTTGACGACCTGGTTTTATACATTTTTGGTGTCAGGCTGTCATTTCTTGAACGTCAAAACTAACTAGCCATTGATAGCACTTAACAATGGGTAACTCCCTTGGCTTCCACCTCTCACCTGCCAAATCTCAGCAGTACTATCTCGGAGAAAAGGGAGTTTAAGAACTTGCCACATTCCACCTGCAAACCTTGTCTTTTATGGTTCACTCATTCCTGTAACTTCACAAGTAAGATTTCAAGGTTTAAATCTGGATAATCACCTGACATACACATTGTACATTAAACACCAGAAAAGTACTTGTCGTAGTATATGGTCAGGCCTCCCAAACTCCATTGAACATACTAAACCCCATGCAAAACAATTCGCTTCGTATCTTTACAGGGACTTTCCGATAATCCGCCTCGGTGAACTTCGAAGTTGAAGCCGACGTAATGCCGCTCTCTCTGAAAGGGAATATATCATGAGAGCAATTTATCTTTGCTTCCAAACCCCAATAACGTCTTCTCCGACACCGATTCTGCGAGAGGTACCTCAGAACCTACCTTGCTGGCTATTTGGAAACACATTTGTAAGATTCTTAATTTCCTGAACATTCTTTTTCAAACGGTGCTACTGTTCTCTAACGATGAAGGATACACACTATTTCCTGTTCACCCTATTTTTCACACTAACCTCTCTCTCTCTCCAAATCCAGTCACTCCTCTGCTTTGTTAAAGGAATCATTCTTGTCTCACTCTGCTGTTCACAAGGTATTCTCTCCAGTGTTTACTGACAGCACTAAAACAGGGGACTGTCTGGAAGCGTCTGCTATTTTTTCTGACCACATCATCTCCCATACCCTCCAACTCATGCTTAAATTTTTACTACAGAATTAACGGCTATAGTGATACTCTTCTGGAATTTATTACTTAACCAAGACCACCCTTATGTAATTTATTCGTGTTCGGTTAGTGCCCTCTATTCGCTCAAATCCCTCTACCCTATAAATACACTGGTATCCGCTACACAACAATTTTCCGGCTGCTCCACTCTAGCAAGAAACAAATTACACTGTTTGATTCCCTCTCACGTAGAGGTGATTGGCAATGAAATCACTGACAAAGCGACCAGAAATGTCTCCTCCTCTTTCCGTGTTATCTTTAGGAGCATTCCTAATGATATTCGATATGGCTTCCGGTCCAACTTGCAGGAGTGCTAGGCGAGTGATGAGCTAGGGGCAGAACTTAGAAATATTAAGCCGAACATCGGTGTGTGGTCTTCTTCTCACAGACAATATCGCTTGTAGGATGTGATCCTCGCACGTCTTTTTATCGGCCATACCAATATTAAACGTAGCCACTACAATTCACAGGATCCTACCCCCCCCCCCTGGAAATTTTGCAGTCTCCACACTCAGAGCAATCTAATCACCACATCTTCATTGATTGTCCTTAACTGGACTCCGTGCGTCGACACCATATTTCTACACTATGGTCCATAACACCTTCTAAAAGGCACTCCCATTTCTTGTCTGAATTGTCCCACTTCAATTGTAGCTTAATTTTTCATGCCTTCAGGACCTGAATAATATGTATGATATTTTTTTTTCAATAAGGAATATCAACGTTATTATTGTTTTTGACATATTTGACATATTTTATTAAGAATTAATAAAATAGCTGAATATTCTACATGATTGACAAATATTCTTCTTTAACAATTCTCAAAAAAATTACTCCATGACCCACCTATAAAGTTTTATTACCAAATTATCGTAGCCGTTTCTTTTTGGCCCGTGGTGGGTCCTGTGCACATATTCAAACAATATATATATATATATATATATATATATATATATATATATATATATATATATATATATATATATATACTATATATATATTATATATATATTATATATAATATATTATATAATATATACATATATATATATAAATATATATATATATATATATATTATATATATATTATATATATATTTTTATAATATGTATATTTTATGTTCGTATATATATATATATAATATATATATATATATATATATATATATATGTATATATACATTATATGCATTATATATACATTATATACCTTTTGAATTTCAATTGGAGTTTTATATGGTAGATGCCTTTCAAGTGTCAAATTTAAAAGTTTTAGATACTTATCCTCCTTTATGTTTGTCTTGTTAATTACATATTGATAAATTTCTTGCATGTCCTTTAATTTCAGATTGTCGTATTTTTTTGTTTCTATAATATTCCTGTATTTGAAACATCCATCAAAAACTGGGGAAAAATTAAACAAATTATATAATAACTTTTATATTGATTAAATGATTGGTGGGAAAAAATTTTATATTAAGCTTTCACAGCATTAAATTTACCTCTTCGGTAAATAATCATTTATCGAAATAAATTATTCAAAAAGTTTATAAAAATTTTTAAAAAATAATTTTTTCGCAATGGAGGATTTTTTTCAATAATTTGAAAATTTCCATTACCTTTAGTATTTTTTTCAATATTCCCAAACTAGGGAAGAAAATTAAAAGTTCCTTAACCCCAAATGAGCATACTCTGTTAAACCAATATGCAAAAAAAAATTCTACAATTAAAAAAGTGTGCATGTCCCCAGACTAATAATGTCCTAAAAACTTCATACAGATCAGATGACCAGATTTTTTTTTTTTTTTTTTTTTTTTTTTTTTTTTTTTTTTTTTTTTTTTTTTTTTAATTAATGCAATTTTTCTATTTAAAACAAAAAAAATTTGGTTTTGAAAATCGATCATTGCTTGGATTTGGGGTCAAATATCAATATTTCTTTCCAATGTTTTTTAAGTAATAGAACAATCTTTGAATAGGTCAATTTTGAGGTAATTCCGAAAAAAAACTGTAGGACTAATAACGAAAAATGTCAAAAAAATATGTTTCCAAAAAATGAAGATGCAAAAGAAATGACTAGAGACAGAAAAACACTCAAAAATGAAGTTTTAAAAGTCAGAAAAGCTGCAGTTTGCTCTATATTTCATCAAAATTGGATGAAAATTAAGAATTTAGGGTCCATTTTAAGTTGGGATTAAATAAGCCACGTACCTTAACTATTATCATAATTAATTTGGTCCTTTTCTTTCTCTTCTTTTGTTTATAGAGACTGATGATGAAAAAGATGAGGACAGTGATGAAGAGGAAAACACATGAGATGAAGATATCAGGATGTGCTGCCAATGGACGTTTGAAGAAAAAAAACCAAAAAAAAAAAAACAAAAATAAAAATAAAAAAAAAAAAAAAAACAAAAAAAAAAGGAAACAATGCAAAGAATATTTTGGACGTTTGTACTTCTCAAGAAACTGAGGAACTTCCTGAACCATCTCATAGCAAAAGGATGAAGCGTGGCGTTAGGGAAATTTTAGCCATGAAACTATATCTGTTGTTGGATCGGTGTAAGGAATCTGACAGAAATGCCACACGAATACTCATAGCTACCATAGAAGCACTTGGGGAGAATCCTGAGGAGTTCAAAGTGTCAAAAACCACCATCCATGAAAGGCGAAAAGTATTCAGAGAAGATCTTGGAACGAATTTATATACCAGAGAAGGAAGCTGTTGTAGTTCATTGGGACGGAAAACTTCTACCAGACGTTCTAAAGACAGATCAGAAAGAACGAATAGCTGTTTTAATTTCTTATGGTGAAAATGAAACAAAATGCTAGGAGTTCCTGTAAGCAGACACAAGCACTGCAGTGAAAGAACAAACACCTCAGCCTGTTTATGACGCTGTCTCGAGGAAATGGGTGTTTCCCATACTAATCAAGGCACATGTCTGCTTCGACAACCAATCTGCATCAAACAACAGGGAAGGCCAAAGGGCTTGTACAATTTTTGAGAAAAAATCTTGAGTGTAGAAGAGCTGCTTATTACCTAGCTATGAACCGCCACCATATTTCATCTGAAAGTCATGTTCAGAGGTGTTTTCGAATGTTAGTTCCGATCAATAACTGGGCCTCTCAACCACGATATACTCAAGAAGATTCGAAAATGCATGGCGAAGCTCAAGAAGAAACAATATGACTCGAGGAATATTACATCAAACGAAATGTGGAAAAAGGTATCTACTTTCTGAAGTAATTGCCAACATAACTGTGGATTGTAACACTAAACTCACGGAATCACAGCCCAGAGACGATCACAAAGAGCTCCTACAATTGGTATTGGTGTTTGTAGAAGCAATGAGTGGAACGGAAGTGGAATTTAAATCTCCAGGTGCCATAAGTCATGCCAGGTGGATGGCCAAGGCCATCTATTGTCTGAAGATATTTCTATTCCGCAGACAATTCAAACTGAGTCATGAAGAACAATGTGCCTTAGAAGCTGTCTGTATTTTTCTCGTTAGAGTGTATTGCAAAGCTTGGTTCAATACCCACAAAGCACACTTGGCTCCCAAACAAGACTTTGACCTCTTGCGAAGTTTGTTGGACTATTAGGAGATTGACAAAGATATCTCTGAGAAAGCTCTGGTGAAATTCTCAAACCATTTGTGGTATTACAATGCACGAATTGTTAGCTTATGTTATTGTATCGTACTTACACGTGGATTTGAAAAATCGA
>JABUQX010066938.1:5000-10000 GCA_015478945.1 Trachelipus rathkii | reverse complement strand
TAATATATATGATATATATTTATATATAATTATATAATATAAGTATATTACATATATATATATATAATTATATATAATATATATATTATATATAATATATATATATATATATATAATATATATATATATAATAAATATATAAATATTATATATTTATATATATATATATATATATATATATAATATATATATATATAATATATATATATATATATATAATATATATATATATATATATATATAATATATATAATATATATATATATATATATATAATATTATATATATATATATATATATATATATATATATATATATCCACAAATTGGGGATAATACGTATTATTTTTTTATTGAATTTCAAGGGCAAACGATGTAGCTCAGTTTAAGTACTTTTTGAAAATATTTCTCGTGACTATTGCTGCTCTAATATTTTGAAAAGAAATTTATACAAATAGCAGGTAAGGACCACTTTGAATTGAACTGCTGAGAAGGAGTCTGGAGAATTACTGGGCAGAGGCAGCTAATTTTTGTAAAGAGGAGAGAGACACGTGAACGTGAGGCTCTGAAAGAGGCAGAAGAGCGCAGAATTGCTGCAGAGTCACATGAATGCTAAAGAAAGAAGAATTGCCGCTGAAAAAGAATGAAAAGAGACGCACGAAGAACGCATCGCGTATGCGTCTTGAATGATAGAAGAAAAGCACAGCAACTTCACGAATCGTTTGTTACCACCACACACCCTCACCTACAAAAATCTGAAAAGCTTACAAAAACTGGACAAAATTAAAGTTGCCACCTTTTGACGAACAAAGATTAAACAATATTGAGAGTATCTCTCATATTTGTTCGAAAAAGCACAGCAGTACGATGAACTCCCAAACAGACAGATAGTGCTATATTTCGTTTAGGATCCATGATTGGACTGGTAAGGCATTCAATGTCTATAACATGAATTATCATCTGCGAATATTCAATACCAAGTTTGAAGTACTTAAGAAAGCATTGCTTGTACGATATGATTTGACAGAGAATGGCTACAGAACTAAGTATCAAAAATCTGTAAACCTCACAGCCAGTGATGACAAACCCAGCTAAAGATATATGGAAAAAAACCCAGAATTCAATCAAAAATTGCGACTTCGGCTGCAGAAGATTCGAGGTGCGACGTGTCTGAAGAGTTATGGAAAATTTTTGGCCATTTGGTAAGTAACCTATCAACTATCCTAGAGGAGATTAGCGATATAATTCTTACAGCGAAAGAAAACTTACCAAAGAAAACTGGAAGAGAAAGTTACGAACTCAGAAAAATTATTTATATGCACATAAGATAATTGGTTTATAAAAATAGTCACGTAAAATAGTAATTAATTTCAGAAATAAAGGAAACTAACGGGTCGTACCGTAACCAGAAATACAGTAACAAAGCCAAGCAAATAAGCAATACACACTCCATACTTAATTACGAATAAGTCTTAGCGAAGGTTGCGTCAAGCAACAAATTGGAAAGAAAGATTCCAAAGTCAAAAGGTGGACCAAAAGGTGATTCCAGTACGTACTGTTGCTGGCCTGCTAACATAACAGAGAAAAAGGGATTCACAACAGTGCATATACTCACTAAAAGAAGAAAGAAGAGTCAAAGCCCAGTAGAGGTCTGTCTGATTAGGATGATACTGACGATAAATCCCCATCACCTTAACCTGTTGTAAAACGGAATACGCTACATGGGTAACATGTCCGTTGTTTCGAGACGTCTCTGGGTGTAATGAGCCAGCAGTTCTCCGAAAAGAAACTTTGCTCCCAAAGAAACTTTACACAGCCCGAGAGAGATACACGCAATTTGAGACTTCTAATAACACGATGAAAACGTTGTACCATGATAGGACACTCCATAAGTATACTGTAGAACAAAGGCAGTATAATGCCAGACGATAATATGTATGCCTCATTTAGGAAATATAGAGGCGAGATATTGCACTCCTAATGAGGCTGATAGGCAAGTGGGATGGGATACAGAAACCGTAGTCTCTGCTCAAGCGAGAAAGTATAACTCAAGATGAGTTTAAAGGTCCCCAGTCACCATTATGGCCAGTTGAAGATTCTCAGAAAAGCGTAGAGAGCGACAACACAGAGCTGACTCATATCAAACAGAGAAAATCCTGATAATGACTACATTCACTGGCTGAGGCCCACCAGAAAAGAAGAATGTTTTCCAATTCCGGATGAATATAAACACAGAAGGAACTCATAGTGGAAGTACTTCTTGAAAAGATTTAAAAGAAGAACCCTAGAATAATGATTTGATGAAAGCCGGCGAATACTCATTCAAGGATGAGAGGAATAGCTCAGAAGTAAGTCACCAATGTGAAGAGTACCCAAGCATCGCTGCTCCGGGAGAGGCATGGTCCGAACAAGATAATGACCTGATGGAAGATCTCGTAAGAGATAGAGAAGAGTTTGCTAACAAGCAAAGTAATGATCTTACTTTAAAGAAGATTAGGAAGTCAATAGAGAAAGGAGAACGAAAATTCCTGATGATAAGAGACTTGGCTTACAAAAGGATCAGTGAAAACAGTATAGAAAGGAACGTTTTGATAGTACCGAATAAGTACCGAAACAGAGTTTTAAGTATTTTTGGTGGACACCAGGGTGTTAAGAAGACCCAAGGAAAGATCTTACATCATTTCTATTGGCCGAACTTAAATCAGGACGTAACAAGATTCTGCTATTCCTGTGATATTTGCCAACGTACGTGTCCGAAAGGAAAAGTGACTAGAATACCTCTGTGCTCTATGCCAATCATTGAGGAACAATTTAAAAGGGTTCTTATCGATCTAATAGTCCTTTAATCCTTTCATCTTCTGAAGGACATCAATACGTACTCAAACTAGTTGACAGCGCTACGAGATACCCTGAGGCCATTCCACTAAAAAGCATATCAGCGCAGAAGATTGCGAAAAGTTTAATGAGTATATTTATGCGTCTGGGAGTTCCAAAAGAAATCTTATCAGATAATGGAACACAGTTTCACATCGACCTAATGAAGGACATTTCTAAAACTCTTAATATACGCCAGATACACTCTAGTATTTTCCATGCCATGACACAAGGCGTAACATAGAAATTCAATGAAACTTTGAAAACCATGCTTAAAAGAATGTGTCATGAGCAGGTGCGAAAATGGAATAATTTTATTGAACCTCTGTTGTTTGTTTATAGAGAAGCACCGCAAGAATCGACCGGATTTTCTCCATTTGAATTGTTGTATGGTAGGTCAGTACGTGGTTCCATGCAGATCTTACAAGAAGTGTGGTCAGGTGCCATCGATCCTGATCAAGCGAAGACCACATACAAGTACGTATTTAATCTACAGGAGAGACTTAATGAAACATTGCGCATAGCGCGTGAGAGCTAAGCGCGCACACAAGTCAAGCAGAAAAAAATACTACGATAAGAGATCCAGAAATAGAACATTGAAGGTAGGAGAGTACGCTCTGGTTTTAATACCTACTTCCCACAACAAAATGTTGATGAGATGGGGCGGACCCTACGAAGTAGTTGCTCCATACGGTCAAGACAACTACAAGATTAAGGTTGGAGGTGTGATAAAGACGTATCACATTAATCTTTTAAAGAAATATATTTCAAGAGAAGAAGACTGCGACATAGAGAGAAATGTGAATCATGAAATGGGAGCCTCAGCTATACTTCATGAGGACGAAAACGAAGAAGAGATTTCTGTATCTGAAATGGACACTGCTGTACAGAAGAAAGAAAGTTTGAAAGATGCAAAAATCTGCGAGGACATATCAGAAAAGATGATAGGGAAATCATGTGTATTAGAGCCCACAGCGAGATGTTTACCGACATCCCAGGTACTGCTCGTCGTTATAGACATGAAATAGACCTAATAAATGAAAATCCGATCAGGATAAAACCATATATTTTACCGTACACTAACAGCGTCGAATTAAAGAAAGAGATCGAAAAAAAGTTGAAGATGGGAGTATTTGTCAAGTCTACTTTCCCATACACGGTTCCTGTTGTGGTTGTTCAAAAGAAAGACGGTGCTAAGAGGGTCTGTTCAGACTATCGTGCATTGAATAAAGTGACAGTATTTGATCCAGAGCCGATGATGACTACGCAGACTCTGTTCACTAAGTTCGTAGCCGACAAGCACTTCAGTAAACTTGATCTGTCAAAAGGGTACTGGCAGGTGCCAATTAAGCCTGAAGATGCATATAAGACAGGATTCTCCACCCAAGATGGGCACTACCATTACGTAAAGTTACCGTTCGGAATGGTAAATGACGGAGCAACTCTGGTAAGAGCCATGAGAAGAATCCTCGCCGAAATAAATGATGTTGATTTTTATATCGAGGATATTATAATACACTCCCCGACTTGGAAACGACACTTGGATACGATTGGAACTGTGCTGAAACGACTTCAAGAAGGAGGATACACCATCAGTCCTTCAAAACGCGAATTTGCTTCGTCAAGTGTAGAGTTTCTTGGACACCAAATTAGTAATGGAGTGAAGGGTCTACACGACGACAACGTAGATAAGATACTGAAGGCAGAACCACCAAGGAATAAGAAGCAGGTTAGATCATTTTTATGACTAACCGCATACTATCGCGACTTTGTCAAAGGTTATGCAGAAATAGCCTCACCTTTAACAGAGTTGACAAAGAAGGGAGAGCCGACAAAGGTTTGATGGCAAACTAAGCATCAGGAAGCCTTTGAAAAGCTGAAGAGAGCTTTGTCATCTAAGCCCATACTTCATATGCCCCAGTTAGAAAAGACGTTTACCTTACAAGTGGATGCGTCTGATACCATTTTAGGATTTGTACTACTGCAGGAAGAGAACGGAATCCTGCATCCAATAGCACATGGTAGTAAGAAGCTGTCACCAACACAGCAAAGATATTCAGTCATCGAGAAGGAAGCTCTAGCAATTATAACAGGTGTTAAAAAGTATGAACCATACTTGTATGGTAG
>JABUQX010066937.1:67500-80091 GCA_015478945.1 Trachelipus rathkii | reverse complement strand
ATATATATATATATATAATTTTTTATTTCCTCTGCCCCTGGCCCACCTCTAATTGAGTAGCCACACTGTTTAGGAATGCCAAATGCTCTTATGTCCAGGTCAAGGAGAGAAGATATAGAGAAGTCGGCACGGGGGGCGTCGAGAGTGGAGCACCCCAGAAGGAGGTGCTCTCCATTGTGTCCGGGGAAATGTGACATCTGGTGCAGTGGGGGAGGTGACATTGTCAAGTTTGAATCTATATTTATATTTAGTATACTTAAGGTACTTTCAGAGAGGTCACGGCTGGCAGTATTAGAAATTTTTAGTGGGTGAAGAATCATTATTAAAGGACTTATAGGTAATGCTAGTGAGTTGTGTGTGGATATGTGTAAGCCATGACCTATTGGGAGGGGGGGATAATATTAAATGTCATTGTAGAATTGAGTTGGTGAGGAGGGTGGGGATTTTAATCTGTGTCGGGGGAGGTTGGAGAAGATTGTGACATGGGTGGTTTGGATTTAGGGTTTGATAGAATTGAGTCCCCACCATCTCTAGGTGTGTGGAGATGGGGAAGATGTAAGTCTCGTCATGTAAATGTTGAATGGGGGTAGTTTTGTGCATCCTGTTATAATTCTGTGGCGGTGTTTTTGGTACTTAGAATTTTTGAGTTTATTGATAGTGTGGGGGAAACCATGTGGGGGGAAGTGTAGTTTTATATTTCTGTTCTAAGGAGTTGTTTGTGGCAGTGGTGTAATGTCACGAACTTGTAAGAAGAAGGAGGGTGTTAGTTTCCGTTGAGTTGATGAAGTGATTTGGTCAGGGGGAGAACATCATGTGTGTGTCATAGGTAAGTCCTAATATTTTTTTGGGGTTTTGTTTAGGGGAGGGGATTGTTGTTCAAGAAAACTATTGGGTGAAGAGGATTGGTGGCGGTCGGTAGTTAGGAGGGTAATGGAGGATTTGAGGGGGAGGCGGGTCATGTCTGTTGATGGCAAACTGCAGCTTCTAATTGTTGTAAGTTTTATTAAAAGAGGGCTTAGATTAGTCTGGACAAGTTAATGAGGCTAATATCGGTCCATGATTAGTTTGGTGCAATGGTGGGTAGGGGTGGGCAGGTCTGCTGTGAAAAGATTGAAGAGGAATGGAGGGCTCAATGTGGGACGCCGTTTTGTAATTTAATAGAGTGGGAGAGATTGCTTGTGGAGAACTTGACAAACGATTATATGAAAATAAGTTTCATTTTTTATCATTGTTTCGAGGGAATTGTGGTGACTTTGAATAAGAATGAATGGGGCATGTGAACAAAGGCTTTATTGATGTCGATGCTTTGAGAATGGATCTATGGGATAGGGATTGGTTGAAGCCATTGATGATGTGTTGGGTAAGGGAGAGTTGTAGAGTGGTTGCTTTTAAAGCCGTGTTGGAAATTTGGGAGGGTGATGAGAGGCGAGATTTTACTCAATATGTTTCTCCCAGCAGTCACTTACGGAGAAGGATAAAATTGGGTGGTGGGTGAGAGGGGATTTGGGGTCTATTTCTAGGTTTATTTTGGGAGTATGGGAATGCTTGTTTCCAGATTATATATAAGGAATTATTGCTAGATTTATATTGAAGATTCTCAGACATGGAGGAGTGCTTTTCACCGAGGTGTTTTAGATGTAAGTTTCAGATTGAGTCTGGTCCCAGCTGGGGAATTTTTAAGGTTTTGATAGTTTCGATATCCTTCGATTGTAAAAGGGGTGTGTGTCGGTCCATAGTAGCTTTCTGACTTGTTTTTTTATTTTCCTGTTATTAGTAAGAGCCTAAAAGAGATATTTAAGTTGAATGCTAGTTAGTCTGGATTACAGTTTTGAGATTGGAGGGTTACTGTATGTGGGGAATTGTGGGAGGAGTTGTTTCGATAACATTTAGTTTTTAATGACTGCCAGATTTTCTTGTTATCACTTGCATGTTTGATTGTAGGTATTCTAAAACTTATTAGTGGTGTTAAAGGGTTTGAGGTTGCTGATTTGGGTAATGAGGTTTATTTGCTTAGAGATGAGTGGGGAATATGGTCCATGTTTTCGAAGGGAGTTTCTTTGTTTAATGAGTTGGCTGATTTCAGGGGAGAGTTTGGGGTTATAGGATTTTCTGTGGCCTTTGGGTATGTATAAGTTAGCTGATTTAGTAATTAAGTTATTTAATTGGATTATGGAGGTGTAGGGAAGTTAGTCATGGATTGGTGGGATTATAAAAGTTTCGATATGTCATGAATGCTGGCCAATTAGTTTTTTTTGTGTTTGTGTATTGGGGAATCTTGGAACATGGAGTGGGGCTAGAGCTGTATAAGGATGGGTCGGTAGTGGTCCCAGTTAGCCCAGCATGTGGAGGGGAGAACAGAATGTACACTAAGGAAGTGGGGATTGGCTTGCTTGGGGAGACTGGTGGGAGGCTTTTGGAATTGAGGATATTAAGGGCTCAATCTGTTAAGATATGGTTACTGCAAATAGAGGGGTAGTTCATACCCAGTATGTGGGTATAGAGGTTGAAATCAACTGAATGTGATCAAAAACAGTGGATAAAACTGATAGGGCTGTAGGCTGTTTGGGGGTGGGATCTGGGGTGGTAAGTGACTTAAATATAGAGGTTGAAGATGTTATAAGTAGTCCTGTTCAGGAGGATGTAACAGCATTGGTATATATATAGTGGATATATGTTATATATATATATATATATATATATATATATGTTAAGTATATATATATATATATATATATATATATATATATATATATATATATATATATATATATATATATATATATATATATATATATATATATGCTTTTAGTAATTCTTTTTAGTTCAAAGTGAAATGAATGGTTAAGAGTGGCCCTGTGTTACATTTTATTGAGTGAGTACTTGGAAACCCCACTTGGCCTGTTAGGTGCCCCTTTCTTTCCAGCCCTCCGTTCTGTGGGAACTTCCTTGTCTTCTTCTGTTTTTCCAACTGTATTTAATCTTCCTCCCTTTAAAGGCCACGTCTGCGCTCACCTGAGAGATTTGCATTATAACTGTGTTTGGTGGATTTTTCTATATTTTATTTTCTACCCCTTCTTGAAAATGTCCCAGGCCGCAGCTATGAAAGAACAGCAAAATAAATAAATAAAAATATATACACAAAAGTGAAAAAACAAACACACACACAAATTATATATATATATATATATATATATATATATATAGTGAGTATATATATATATATATATATATATATATATATATATATATATATATATATATATATATATATATATATATATATATATATATATATATATATAGTATATATATATATATATATATATATATATATATATCTATATATACATATATATATTCTGAAATTTTTTTCTACTTGCTACCGTTTCTAGTAGTATCACAGGGATTCCGGAGGAAAATGACCGCGACCTTTTTTTGACCTTTTCTGACCTGCGACCTTTTTTTGAGCTCGAATTTTTACCTGACCTTTGACCTTTTTGGCCTTCACCTTTTTTGGGCCTTGACCTTTTTTTCGACCAACCCTTTGATCTTTTCCATGGGTCATTTTTGGCCCAAATTTTTACCTACCCTTGTCCTTTTGAGAACCCGGATTTTTGAGAACCCTAATTTTTGAGAACCCTAATTTGAGAACCCAATTTTTGAGAACCCTAATTCTTTGAGAGAGAACCCTAATTTTGAGAACCCTAATTTTTCGGCAACCCCAATTTTTACGGCAACCCTGATTTTTGGCAACCCTTCGAAGAAGGGTTGCGCCAAACGGTTGCGTCAGCAACCGTTGTATTACCCCCTGTTTTACGCCCCCTAATTTTTTCGACCGTGGGCCATTTTTGCCCACGGTAATTTCTGGCTAAACTTTAGGGGCTTAGCCCTTTGATGTCGCAGCTACCTTGTTTGACCTTTTTTTCGACCAAACCTTTGATCTTCCATGGGTCATTTTTGCCCACGGTGATTTTCTTCCCTAATTTTTTGGCAGCCCTAATTTTTGGCAACCCTAATTTTTTGAGAACCCTAATTTTTGAGAACCCTAATTTTTTTCGGCAAACCTAATTTTTGCAACCCTTCGATTTTTGGCAACCTTCGAAGAGCAGGCCAAACGGTTGCGTAAGCAAACTGTTGTACGTATTACCCCCTATTTTACGCCCCCTACTTTTTTGACCATGGGTCAATTTTTGCCCACGGTACTTTTTGGATTACCCTCTTTCGTGGGTCATTTTTGGCCCACGTTAATTTTTGGTTACCCTTTGATCTTCCATGGGTCAATTTGACCCACGGTAATTTTTTGGCCACCCTTGGTATTCCATGGGTCAATTTTTGCCCACGGTACTTTTTGATCTTCCTTTTAGGGGCTTAGCCTCTATTTTTTTTGGATGTCTTTACCTTGTTTGACCATGATATTTCTGCCTTGACCTCTTTGCCATATACCATGGGTCAAATTTGACCCACGGTAATTTTTGTCCTTCCTTTAGGGATTTAGCCCTTTTTGATGTCTTAACTTTGTTTGACCATGATATTTTCGCCCTTGACCTTGCGATATACCATGGGTCAATTTGACCCACGCTAACTTGATTGCTTTGATGGTTCCTAATCACCGTAAGAAGTATCTAGTGATGTTCCATTAGTGTTCTATGAGTATTAGAGGAGTGCCAGGTGAGTGCCAGGTGAGTGTCAATGAGTGCCACAGTGCCAATGAGTGGCAATGAGTGCCAAGTGAGTGCCAAAGAGTGCCAAGTGAGGAGTGCCAAGTGAGTGTCACATAGTGCCAACTGAGTGCCACCTTTTTCAGCTTTTCTAGCCTCCCCAGGGAGCCTGTAAATACTTGCAATATAGTGTCTTCCCTAGGTAGGTTGGTCATATGAGGAATCGAATGGTGTACATTACAACTGCTAGAATGCTTCCTACTATGAGTTAGTATTTTATAACACTTATGCATGACTGAATATATATCTAAAGAGCTACACATTTGAGACAGTGATCGCAACGTTTCAGAGTCCATCCGCCGTCCGCAGGTCAGTCATCCGCGAAACTGTTGCTGCGTGCCCGCAGGCGCGGCCATTCCCTGCTCGCCGCAACGCAGGCGCAATATTTCCATAGTAAACTATGCCACGCGTGCGTCCGCAGACGTAAAATTCCCGCGTGAACGAAAATATGATATCAATGTGGTAAATTCGGTTCAAGAATTTCTTGTTTCAAATACTCATTTGTCATTCACATCTCTTTATACTTCCTTTTTTTATTAAAAAAATATTTTCCTGAACATTTTCTGTCAATCATTACAGCTCTTATTATTTAAATGGCATAGTATTTATTAACATTATTTTTTACTTAATACTTTTAATAATACTTTTTAATTATACATTATCAAAATTTATTTGGGTAAAAAAATCAGAGGTGTCTGATGAGAGCAACTGCTTTATTTTTATCAGCACTGTAAGTTTGTAAATTTTACTAAAAACATTAACATTACATAGCTTCTCCAAAGCAGTAAATCAGTAAATCAATAGAAATACCTAACACCCAGGGGGATTAGTATGCTTTTGTTTTACTGTTTTACTGTTTAACTCTTGTTTATTTTGTTTTAACTTTCGCTTTACTGTTTAACTTTCGCTTTACCGCTTTAACTTTCTGGTTTACCGTTTTAACTTTCGCTTTACTGTTTTAACTTTTCTTGCTTTACTGTTTTAACTCACATGTTTTACTGTTTAAACCTATATATTTATTATTAACATTTATACCTTAAAGCAAAAACTGTAATCAATAGAGGCAGCATACCTTAAAATCGTAGAGATTAGCATGCTTTGTTTCTTACTGTTTACTGCTTTAACTATCTGCTTTACTGCTTTAAATGTGTACTAGTGCTTTAACTCTCTGCTTTACTGCTTTTAAACTCTCTGCTTTACTGCTTTAACTATCTGCTTTACTGCTTTAACCATCTGCTTTACTGCTTTAACTTTCTAGTTTTACTGTTTAACTCATATATTTATTAACATTATAAGTTTTCTTTTATTTTGTTTTAATACTTTTATTTTTATTCTTTTATTCTTTATTATTATTTTATTTTTATTTTAGAGAACTTCTTTATTTTTATTCTTTTATTCTTATTTTAGTTTTACTTTTATTATTATTTTATTTTTAGGTTTTAATAGCCTTATATTTTTTATTCTTATTCTTTTATTTTCTTTTTTATTATTTACTTATTCATTGTTCTTTCTTTGATTTAACAATTTTTACTTTTATACTTGTACTTCGTCTTATTTTATTTTTATTATTTTACTTTATTATTATTATTTTATTTTTATTATTTTTTTATTATATTTAGTGTTATTTTCTTATGCCCATTGTTATTATTATTTAGAATAATAATATACACACACACACTTACACATACACACATTCACTAGACACTTATACACACATTCACTATGACACTTACATTTACCCATAGACACTTACATTTACACTTATACACACACACAGATAGATTTAGTTTTACACAGATTTACTTACACTCACAATCAGATTTACTTACACCTACACACAGATTTCATTTCCACAATACTACTGGTTACTACTACTACTATCAATAGATTTACTACAGCCAGATTTGTTTTACATGTAATAGATTTATTTCTAAGACCACACACAGATTTGCATTTATACACACATAATAGATTTACTTAATAATAATAGATTTACTTACACATCAGCTTATAGATTCATCTATACCACACAGATTTACTTACAATAATAACACACACACGCACACACTCACTTACACACCCACACACACACGCACATTCACTTACACACCCACACACGCACATTCACTTACACACCCACACACACACACAAAACATTTTATGTTCTAATTAAACACGTACATTTATATTACTCATTCAAATATAACTAAAATTATTTCAAAGTTTCTAAAAACTTCTATAATAAATCAATCATTTCTATCTTTGAACAAAGAATTTTTTATTAACTGTTAATACTTTTTGTTTATAACTTTATAACTAATAAGTATGAAATGTATTTGTAGTAAATTTATGAAATTTTATTAAAAACATATATTTTACGTACCTAAAGCAATAAATCAGAAAATCAGTAAAGTCAGCCCCCCAGCACCCCTCTCTGCATCAAGCTATGCCACGTTTTGTTCTTTTGACTTACTGTTTACATCACTTTTAATGATGGGCTGGTATAAAATAACATGGAGCTTTATGAATATTTCAAATTTAAACATTCTAAGTTTTTACTTAAAAATAACAATTATTCACTTACTACATTTATAATATTTTATTTGATGTTAACTAAAATATTTCAAAGTTTTTTAAATAATTTGGATTTTCTTTATTATTATCTATGTACATTGACAATCCAACATGAGAAACACAATGAACCGCACCTGTTACTAGATACAATGAAACCATCTCTCTGTAAAATGGGTTTGAAGAATCTACTTGAGCCCTAAATTGAGAGATAATCCTGTTTTGTACCCTGGGCGATTAGGCCTCAATACCATATCAAAATATAGCTATAAACTGACCTTTTCTGTAAAATGTGGTACAATGCTTAGCCTAAATTTAGGCCTAAATTTAGGATAAACCTTTTGTATCACATGATTTAAAGCCTAATACCAGTCACCAAAAGGTAATTCAGACATATAAGAACGAGAACAATTGTTATTATTTTATAAAATATATTTCTAAACTGAAACACACTGTATCCTTTGATCAGGTAAGAAGGAAAATGCCACCTTCTTGTGAGTGGACGGGAGTAATCCTTACTTATATCACATTGTAGCATTATCAATTACTTATCGCTTTTTTGGTTTTAAGGTATGAAAATCATGTTTTTTCATATCCTGAGCCCAAGTTTTTGTTTATTTAACCCTTAAACGGTAAGGTGGCCATTTCATTTCACCAAAGGTATTCTGGGTCTTTGCGGACCCACCATACTAGAACCGCTCGTAATCATAGAAAATTAATTTGTTTGTTAATATTAATTATTAATTTTATTTTTCCATCCATCTAGAGTAAATTTAAATTGTTTTTGCTTTGAAAATGGAATTAGAATAATTTTTTTTGATCAGAACAAAAAAAAAGGTGTTTCAATTTACCATGCTCTAAAAAAAAATTTGCCAAAAATATCCTATACCTAATATAAACTTTATTTCTTTTGCATATTTTAGATTAATCCTGTCACAAAATACATTCTAGCCTACAATACGATAGGCCTAGCAATTCACATCGAAATCTGAAAAAAGAAATTGGAGCAGTGTTTGCAGGTTTTTCTTCTGACGCTAAAAGGTAATGTGGGTCCTTACGGACCCACATTAGTAAAATAGGCGGGGGGCAGAGAAATAAAATAAGATAAACCCACAATTAACCCATACATAACACAATTACCTGACGTGGGCCTTAAAAAGAGGAAGATTATATAAGGAAAAAGGCAGGGAATTCCACAGAACAGATGTGGCTGGAAAGAAAGAGGTACCACAAAGAGAGAGCCTTGAGTTCAAAGTACTCACACAGAATTCATGCGAGAGCAAAGCACCTCTAGTACTACGAGGTCTACTGTACTACTGAGGTGGGCCTTAAAGAAAGGAAGATTATATAAGGAAAGATGCAGGGAATTCCACAGAACAGATGTGGCTGGAAAGAAAGAGGTACCACAGAGAGCCTTGAGTTCACAGTACTCACACAGAATTTGTGCGACAGCAAAGGACCTCTAGTACTACGAGGAAAAATGCAGGGAATTCTACAGAACAGATGTGGCTGGAAAGAAAGTGGTACCACAAAGAGAGAGCCATGAGTTCACAGTACTCGTACTCACACAGAATTCATGCGACAGCAAAGCACATTTATTACGACGAGGGAAAAGGCTTGGAATTCTACAAAACAGATGTGGCTGGAAAGAAAGAGGCACCACAGAGAGAGCCTTGAGTTCACAGTACTCACACAGAATTCATGCGACAGAAAAGCACCTCTAGTACTACAAAGCCTACTGTACTACTGAGGTGGGCCTTAAAGAGAGGAAGATATAAGGGAAAATGCAGGGAATTCCACAGAACAGATGTGGCTGGAAAGAAAGATGTACCACAAAGAGAGAGCCTTGAATTCACAGTACTCACACAGAATTCACGCGACAGCAAAGCATCTCTAGTACTATGAGGGTGACGCAGTGGTTTAGGAATGCGAGAGGTCAACTCTCAAGCAGCTGTCGTTATAATACCTATAGTAGAGAGATAGAGTGTCAATGTTACGTCAAAGAGAAAGAGGGTCAAGGGAGTTTGAAAGTAAAGGACAGTTTATTTGTCTCTTAGATTTAGACTCAACCTTATCCAAAAGAAGGTTAGAACCGGAGCCACCCCAAATATGAGAACAGTGCTCCATACAAGGGAGGATAAGACCCTTATATACTTCTTCATACTCTCCTATGTACTTGAAATTTCATCTTTCTACGTCCATTTTCAAGGTTATGGGGGCCTACGGGATGTAATCTCTTCTACGAATAGGTTACCTAATCAGCAGACGTGGTGTCAAGTTTGAAATGGATACCTCAACTAGAACACCCCTAAATTTATTGGAGAAGAAAAGTGTGGGTTATAAGACTTATTCCTAACCCATCTAAAACTCAAAAATGGGTCAAAATTGGTCTCACCGATATTAGAAACCTATAACTTGACGGATCAAGCATAAAAATCTAACGATTTTTAGAGAAAATCCAAATCATGTCGGCATTTGACTTAGATTCTCAGTTCCAAACGCCTAACCGACCTCAAAAAAGGCTTCCCCGACCTCAGGAACCCCTAATTTGACGCCTCAAGCGTCAAAATCTAACGACCTTAGGAAATTTAAGATGTCGGCCATTGACTTCGTTTGTCCGGTCATCAGACAACATTGCGAGAAAGTTTTGAAATAATAATAAAAAAAACCTTCGGCATCGAAGAGAAGGAGGGTCAACGGAGTTTGGAAGAAAAGGACAGTTTATTAGTCTCTTAGCTTTAGACTCAACCATATCCAAAAGAAGGAAGGAACGGGAACCACCCCAAATATGAGAACACCGTACTACATACAAGGGCGGATAAGACCATTATGTAACTGGAGTAACTGGAGTAGAAGAAACAAACTCTCGCAATTCAGAACAAACTTCCCAGCTCCTTATATATATATATATATATATATATATATATATATAATATATATTATATATATATTATATATATATATATATATATATAATATTATATAGTATATATATATTATAATTATATATTTATATATATTATAATACAGTATATATATATATATATTATATATATATATATATAAGCTATATATAATATATATATATTATATATATATATATATATATATTATATATATATATAATATATATTATATATATATATATATATATATTATAAATATATAATATATATATAGTATACATATAAATATATAATATATATATATATTAATATATATATTATATAATATATATACTATATATATATATATATATATATATAATATTATATATAATTATATATATTATATATATATATATATAATATATAAGCAGCAAGAATGTTCTTCTTACTGCTACTTTGTTGTTTTTCTTCAATGTATGCTGATGTAGCAACTAACAAAATATAAAGATCCAGAAAAGGCAATCTGCGTCCGTACAGACCCAATATATATATATATATATATATATATTAATTATATAATATATATATATATATTATAATTTATATATATATTATACTATATACTATATATATATATATATATAGACCTATTATATATATATATATATATATATATATATATATATATATATATATATAATATGCACAATACTATGTGCACCTAAAAAAAAGTACACATAGAAAAACAGTAAAATATAAGGTCACGTAAAAGGTAACATGGGTCCGCACGGACCCAGCAGTGGGCGTAACTAAATATCTATTGGAGACAGAGCGACACCTATCCGTCCTCTGCAAGAGCTCACGGCCCACTGATGATATATTGGGCAATATCAAACTTCAACGCAGGAGTTTCGACTTTACAGATCGATTATTGAAAAAGCGATTTTTGCTGGGTCCGAAAAGACCCATAGATACCTATTAAGGGTTAAAGCTATTAATTGCACATTTTTTCTATTGTACTCTTAAAAGAACTTCCCTCAGGAACCGTACAAATAGAAAAAAAAATGCAATTACTAAAATTTTGTATTATTTTTCTAGTAATTTTGCCTTTAAAAAAAAACAAAAAAAAAAAACATACAATAATGAAAAATGCAGACAATAATGTCACTAATCAAGATTTAATTTCTGTAATATATTCTTTATATATTAAAAATGTCTCTAAAATTTTTGTTATTTTCACACTTTTCACACTCTATATTAAGTAGCTCTTTTCTAATAGCTATTATGGGGAATTTTTCCTGTCACCCATTTGTAAAAATTTGTTTTGTAATTTTTTGTAAAACAATAACACTTGTTTTAATTAAATTTTAACACCTTTTGTGTTGAAATTCCCACAAAATTAAGTATAACGTATTTTAAAGCCCAAAGGCGATAAGATAAACATATACTCTTTGTGTAATTTCTATTAATTTATTGAAACTTATACATAATGAAATATAATTGCATATTAAGACCCAAAGGTGATAATAAGCCCATACCACTTGCATATAGTTTCCTATTCTAATTTAAACTTTAGTGTGAAATTTGTTTTTGTGTGAAAATTAATTTCTGTACTTACAGTACTTCTAATGGATTTTCCACCTTTAAACTGCTTGGCAAAGGTTTTGATTTGGGAACATCTGTTAGTGACAAAAGAAGTCACCCCTCACAGAATTGGGAAAACAGTGGGCACTTGTTGACTCAGAAGGTTTCCATAGGTTCGTGCAAGAAGCGAATCTCTCATCCAAGACACAGTAACCACTTTGAATGATGAGAAGATTACACCTTCCAATATCCGACGCAAGCGAAGCCAATTGTGGTCCTCTAATTATTCGAGATTCTTCTTTCTCAATTGGCCACAATGGAGGAATTTTAATAACGCACCAATTCGTAAAGAGTTTTATTATTGCATCCTAAATTACTTCTGAAAAAACTGGTCCCAAAAAACCTATATAAAAACAATGGAAAACACATTATAAATTAAATGTTCTTTAAAATAATGAGTTTACTAAATATTAAATAAGTAAGTAATTTTTTAATTAGTTAATTAGTAATTAATGTAATATTCCAAATATATCAATATAAATATTTCATGAATACAGAAAAATCATTGAAAATAAAACACATCAAAAAATTCTCAATATTACAATTCATATTTTTATTAAAAATAATAAAGTATTATCTGCATATAATATATTAATTACATATATATATTTCAAAGATAATTAACAAATATATTTCATTAGTATGTCAAACATCTTTTTTTAAAACAATAAAAATATTTCAAAGTAAAACAGTAATATTTTTACAAGATTTTCTTATTATTATTATTATTATTATTAATTATTTATTATTATTATTTATTATTATATATT
>JABUQX010066937.1:62500-65000 GCA_015478945.1 Trachelipus rathkii | reverse complement strand
GTAAACACACCTAGTATATTAGAAATAGAGTTGTAGACTAAGAGAAAGTTTATGTTAATTACGAGGTGAAAGATCAATAGAATTTGGTTGGTTGGCATTTTAGAATTTGAAACAGTTATATAAGAAGGGTGGGGGGATTAAGAAATTAGTAAGGCAGTGGATGAATGGGAGGAATTTAATGAGGGTTTCAACTGTTTGATATAAAGGGACTCTAGAATTTTACGATCGGTGTCAGAGGAGGCTGAGCTAAGTATAGTAAAATCAGAAAAACGAAGCGGGTGACCTAGGTTGGAGGTATGGGATCTGATGGAGGAATGTTCAGGGGAGCTGAGAGGAAGGTTGGTGCGAAAGGATGTGCCCAGGTGTTTGTGAATTCGAAGTTGTAATTGAAGGCCTGTTTGGCCAACATAGCAGGCATTGCAGTCTGCACATGTAAAGTTATAGACAACAGAGGATTTCACTAACGTGGGTAGTTTATCTTTATGGCGAAAAAATGAACCTATGGATAGGGGGTTTGTAGCGACAAGATGAGGTTGGAGTTGGGGGAAGAAAGTCAAGAGGAGTTTGTGGAGGTCAAAGATTAAGGAGGGGTGGTAAGAACCAACGAAAGGGATGTTGAAATAGACTTGGAGTTTAGATACCGTAGGGGTGGGGGTTATAGGTCTAAAAATATTCAAAAGGAAGTTATGTATAGAGGAATCGATAAGATGCTGGGGGAAATAGTTGAAGCTAAAAAAGGATTTAAGGTAGACTATTTCGAGGTGGAAATAATGCCAAGTTGAGCATATCTGGTATGCTCGGTGGAGATAAATGGTGATTAAGTTAGACAGGAGTTTAAAGGGAGAGGAGCTAAGGAAATTCGTACCGAGGCGTGAGGAGGTAGGTTTACGATAGACTGAAGTGGTGAAGCCATTAAGGTTATGGTGGACTAATACATCCAAAAAGGGGAGGGTATTATTTTGTTCATCTTGTCTGGTGAATTGGATGTTAGGGTGTCTAGTGTTTAAGTAGTTGAAAAAGAGATCAGATTGGGATTTATTGTTAAAGATTAGAAAGCAGTCGTCTATATATCTTTTATAGACCAGAGGCTTAAAATCGGGAGGACAGTTGTTGATCCAGGTTGATTCATGGTGACAGAGGAAGCAGTTAGCGAAGGTGGGGCCAAGGGGGGATCCCATGGGCATGCCATCATTTTGGAGGTAATATTGATCGTTAAAAGTAAATATAGTATTATTAGTAGCAAGGTTTAGGAATTTATTAAATAGGGAAGGGGTTAGGTTGAGGGAGGCGGAAATATTAGGATTAATTGAGTTAGAGATTATATTGGAGGTTTCTTGGACAGGGATGTTGGTGAAAAGATTGGTAACATCAAAACTGGTCATGTAAACTTCGGAGAGGTGAAGAGATTGAATATATTTAGCGAAGGAGAAAGAATCAGGCAGAGTGAAGTTATTGGTGGTTAGGGGTAGAAGATGGGGGACCAAAAATTTGGAGATTTTATATGCAGGGGTATTAATAGCTGAGAGGATGGGGCGAAGAGGGAGGTGGGGTTTGTGGGTTTTGGGTTTTCCATATATGATGCCAGGGGTGGAACCAGAGACATAAAGTTGGGGATAGAAGGGGGTGAGTAGGTTTTGTTTTTTGAGAGAACGTAAAAAGTTGTTGATTTTATCTTCGATCTGTATGATATGTGGAAGAATATTGGTAGTGTTTAATAATTTAAATTTAGAAGTGTCCGAGAGTAAAGAGGTCATCTTACGGATGTAGTCACACTTGTTCATAATCACAACGCCCTTTCCTTTATCTGGGGGGCAAATAGTAATGGCAGGGTCGCTTCTGAGAGACATCAGAGTTGAAAAATTAGTTTTAGTAAAGAGGAGGTGGGGGAATTTGGGGGGTTTGAAATCACGGAAGAATTTATGTGCTAAAGATTTCAAGTTAGAAGTAAAGTCAGCACGGTTGCCAAGAATATCATAGTTAGACAGAGAAATATGCAGTTTTTCAAATAGAAGGAAGAAGTTGTAAAAGTTGAGTTTAACAAAAGGGATTTTAAAATCCAGACCTAGGGAAAGGGTACGTTTTTCAAGGGGGGAGAGGATGCGATTACTAAAGTTGAAAATAATGTTATCAGGGTCTCGATTAAAGTTAGAGATCAGGCCTAATTTATTAAGTTTAGAATCATGACGTTGGGTGACCACAATGTTAAATGAGTCAGAGTTACGTTTAATGAAGTGAAGCAGACTTATGTAGTCTAACCAGGAGACTGAAGTTTTTAAAAGATTCAATTGTTGGCGTAGTTCGAGTTTAAGTTTACGCAGAGATGATTGCTTAAATAGTATCTCTTTAGTAAGTAATTTGGTCGTCCAGGATCGGTAGAAGTGACTATTGTGGAGTGATCTTCGATAAAGTTTAAATTTCATGAATGATGGTACATAGTGATAGGCTTTACATATTGAAAGAAAGCGGTGATCCAGTTCCAGTTTACATATGCGCTTCTTAA
>JABUQX010066937.1:30000-52500 GCA_015478945.1 Trachelipus rathkii | reverse complement strand
TATTAATCAGGAGACATTTTTATCCATGAAATTAAAAAAAAAAAAAAAAATAACGCTTTTGAAAAATTTTAAATTGTTAAAAATGTTGGAAAATCTGTATGATAACGATCATTTTTTTGAGAAGCAGCAAGGAGCTCCATCGCTACGAGTGAACGTTAAGGTTTCCAAATGTCGATTTTTTTTTAACCTAAAAGATACCCAAGGGGAACGGACAAAGATGGGACATATCGCGGGTTTCTCCGGAATACCGGGGGACGACGTGGGGGACTTCGTCCCCCTCTGTCCCGTCGGCTCGAACCCCCTAAAAAGGAAATAAAAAGAAAAATTAACATTTTCTCCAGAGCAGAATAAAAAACTGTTTGGCAACTCATGCTCTCGCACTACTGCAGAAATGGAAGGTTGATGAGAGCGTAACGCTGCAAGGTTGATGAGAGCGTACTTTGCAAGACCAAAGATTATATTAATAAATATTAGAATAAAATAATTTTTTTTATGTTTCATCGATGAAATTGCTTGCTAAAATCAAAAATGTTATTTATTTTCCTGTAGCTGTTATAATTTTTTAGTTACATGCATGATGCTTTCGGGAGGCTGGCCTATATATATATATATATATATATATATATTCACAACGCCTATATTATATGTCTTAATATTTTTTTATGTGTATATATATTTTTTTTATTATATATATATATATATATATATATATATATATATATATATATATATATATATATATATATATATATATATTCTCACAGCGCCTAAATTTTGGCCTGAATTTGTTCCGTCTCCCCGACCGATCCTGGTTTCACATTCTCTTCAACTCGTAATTTCTTAATTTTGGACTTGCTTACATCACAAATTTTTTCGGCATTGTACCTATTCTTTAGTTTGAGCTCCCTTTCTGATGTAGATTCATTGTAGTTCAGTGTTGTTAATCTTTCCTTGAATGCCTCTGGTTAAAGAAATTTAAAAATTTAATAGTTTAAAATTTATGTGAAGTTCGTGAAATATTTTTCCTTGTAATATATATATATATATATATATTAGTATATATATTATAATATATATATATATAATATATATATATATATATATATATATATAGTATATATATACTATATGCTATATATATATATGGACAAAGTTACTTAACGCCCACACGGAACGGGAGCTCGGATCAAAAAAAAATTTCACAGGTAGCATCTATGATTCATAAATAGATGTTCTAGGGTCGAAATGAATTTTTTTTTTTTTTTTTTTTTTTACCTGTTTTGGGGGGGAATTTATATTTATTATGTTTGTAAAGGTATTACCCACGGCCAATGTAGGGGGCCGAGCCAACGGGGAACCAGAGGGGGGACGTTTTCCATACCCCGTAGGGGAGGGGCGGAGGAACCCCCGCGACACCCAAATACCAAAGAGCGGGGGTTCCGGAGACCCTCCCCGGAGGGGGGAAATAGTCCTACCCCGTCGTTCCCCGGAAGGCCGAGAGACCCCGACTCCTGCCATCTGTGCGGTTTACCCTTGGGGTATTCTTTAGTTTTTAAAAAAAATTAACTAAAAATACCTCAAAGGTAATTATTTTTAACAAATAACATATATATATATATATATAATATATATATATATTAATATATACATATATATATACTCTCTATATTTTTAGTTTATATATATATATATATATATATATATATATATATATATATATATATATATATATATAAACTTACCCTAAATTAACAAATCCCTATACTAGAAAGTCTATTTATTTTAACGAGTAACCATTAAAGGTCTCTAAATAGGCTTATCTCCTCATATACTACTATAATTATTAACAATAATCTTTTTTTTTTTTTTTACCATTTTCCGAACAAAATTTTACCAGGACTCCAAAAATGATTCCTTTTCCCTGTAGCTATTGTGTTTTTAGATATGGATTGTTGCTCTTATAGAGGCTGACCTATATATATATATATATATATATATATATATATATATATATATATATATATATATATATATATATATATATAATATTCTCTATTTATATAGTATATATTATATATATATATATATATATATATATATATATATTACCAATATTTTTAGTTTTTTTTAATATTATAAATTTCGTTAGCTTTGAACCTACCATAAATTCTAGAATTTTGATTTCAAGATGGCGCTTGCGTCTCGAAGAAAGAGGAGGCTTCGTCATCATATGCACATGAGACATTAGAAATTTCCAACTTAAATATAACTTACGATTCATTATATAAACAACTACAAATTAAAACTACAATTTAAACAATTATAATTATTCATTTTAACATAAAAAGTTATATAAAAAAAATCTAAATTGGAGGAAAAAACTTTAAACAACGTCCACACACTAACAAAGTTCATTTTAAACTAATTAAAAAGACGGCGGTCAGTGTGGTTAAACCGCGCAAGGCTCGAGGATTGACTGTTGGATTATATAGGAATATATAGGAATACATAGGAATGAAACCTATAGGGTGTTATTGGAAACATAACAATAGGAACCAATGCTGGGATTTGCATAGAAAATAGATGTACGAATATATTTCCGATAGGAATATTTAGGTTCCGATAGGGACCATAAAAACCAATAAAAATTCCCATGGGTCATTTTTTGCTGGGTATCTGAAAATTAAAAAGAAGATGCTTAAAATGATTGAAAGCATTTGGAAAGTTGCTAAAATGTAGTAAGATTGTTAATAAAAAGGATGTTGGAAAAAGGAAAATACTTTGAAATTATTGAAAAGTAGATCGATGTAGATGGAAAGTTTTAAGGTTGAGCATGATAGGGATAAAACTACTAAAATGACTAACTATTTAGTTGGAAAGTAGGTAGAAAATTTCATCCGAAATTAGTCTGATTTTAAAATAGTTAAATAAGTTAATATTAATAAATTAATTATGTAAAAATTGTAAAATATATATCGTAATATTGGAATTATTAAAATTTTTAAGTTATGTCATAAAAAGAAAATTGATTTTTTTTATGGCTTACCTTAAAAGGAAAACGGAAATAAACAAAAGAGCAAATAACTGAAATAGAGGTATAGAGTAGAAAATTCAAAAAACTAAAAGATAAACAAAAGAGTAAATAACTATTGTGCCAAATAACAATTATTTACACATATGTGATAATAAAATTTGTATGTTAACGATTACCTTTTTTTCATCTTCATCCGTTCAATTGGTTTCTATTGCTAGTCCCGGAGTTGATACAAGTATGAATTTGAAAATTCGGTGATGAGGGACCCTTTCCCAAAAGTACATTTAATCATATTGTAAGATAAATGGGAAGATTTAAGATGCATTAGTATCAGAGCTCATTTGACGAAATTTCAAATAGATTGACCTTTTACGGTTTTCCTTTAAATACTGTCCATAACTTTTATCGTTTAACAATACTTTTTTCCATTTTAAATAATTATTTATTTTCTTTTAAGTTTGAAAAAAAAATATATCAAGCAAATTTTTTATTTAATAATCAAGAAAAAGCCAGCTGGAAATATTCTGAAATATGTCCAAGCAAGAATAAAAAATAGTATCAAAAGTAAACTGTGTATTCTTGAGGCATCTCCGATTCTGCATCTTTTTCATGGCACAACAAATGATTTGCTCAAAATATGGTTGCTAGGGAATAATGGACAAACTTCTTAATAAAATTATGTGGAAACTGTATAGAAGCAATAGATGTTGATAATCCTGACACTTACGAAAAAAAATTAACCCAGATAAATCATGGCAGAGAATTGAAGTCATGTAGTTAAAACCAATATTCGGACATTGATGAGGGTATCAGCGATAGCACGATATATTTTTTATGAAGAAGAGATACTATCTGAGGATATATCGATACGGAGTTTGGAAATTGAAAGGTCTTCTATTTTTGTTCAGAAGAGCATAACCATTTATAGTGATAAGGATGAAAATATAATTAGTAATGATATAGACAAGTTCTGTGAATTGTAATGTGAATGACAACAATATTATTAATGGTGGTAATAATGATGGTGATTGTGATGGTAGTGATAATGATAACACTAATAATAACAAACCCTCCTCGTGAGTGGTGGTGGCATTTGTAAAAAAAAAAAAAAAAAATAGTTAATTAATTTCCATCTTTTACTCCAGAAATTCCCTGATTTTCTTCATGCTTCTCCTAATCTTTCTCGAATGTGCCCTTCTCAGTTTCTTCTGTTGCTTGAAAATTTCTTTCGAAGTCACAAAAACACTTAAAGTATGTAAATGCTATGTTTTAAATTAATTATAATTAAAACTAATAATTATTATAATTATAAATAAATTATCGTATGTCATGATGGTGACCTTCGAGCAGCTGAGCTCTGCTCTTGCTCTTATCTCTAATTGGGGCAAAGAAAACATAGAAGTTTTCAATGCCTCAAAAACACAATCTATCTACTCGATATAATCTTCTACACAACTACGATATCTTTGAAAACACACACTCAAACCATCGTCTGTTCTCAATATTCTTGGCGTTTCCTTTTCATAACTTAATTATATAGATGACATTAGTTCTCTTTCTAAACAAGCCTCAAATAGGTTGGGTGTTCTGAGGCTACTTTAAAAATTCTCAACACCTCAGTTGCTGCTCTGTATAGTGGTCGGCCCCGGCAATTGTCCACCTTAGGAGGTATAATATAAATATATAAAATAATATAATATATTTACAAATATTATATTATATATTATTTTTATGTGGATAAGAAATATATATATATATATATATATATATTATATTTATTTTTATATCGAATATGAAATATATAATATATATATATATATATATATATATATATATATATATATATATATATATATAATATATATATATATATATATTATATATATATATATATATATATATATATATCAATATAATAAATATTTATATATATATTATATATATATATATATATATATATATATATATAAACTTTACTTTGACGTAAAATGATATTATGTGATGATATACCCTTGGCAATATAAAATTTCTTTATTAATACATTTAAAACTTTACACAGAATAAAATACAAATCACAATATATACACAATGATAGTTACAATTTAGCTTTCGCCTTACATATTTTGAAAGGCCTCTTTCAGAATTGAAATACAGGAACTAAAATATTATTGACATAAAAGCTACGATAAAAACACTGGTTGGTTAGTTGTTTAAAAATCTCTCCTCTTGATGTCCTTTAAGAAGTTTGAAGTGAGCAAAATGGAGTTCTGAATCCTGTCCAACTTAATTTCTCCAGGCATTTTGTTAAAATTTTTTGTATTATAAATAATAACTGATTCTATTATTTTCCTTTTTTTTAATATGACTGCAAAATTTTAAAGGGGAAGCATTATGTAAATTGATTTTATGATTCTTAACTGATCGGTGTGTGGTTAGAGCAGAATTGGCGGAATCATTGATTAAATCTTGCTTGTGTTGGTACATTCTTCTGGGATAATCACTAGTTTCTCCAATATACACCTCAGAGCAATTACAACAGGGAATCTTATAAATACATTGAGAAGCATGAACATTGGATTTTGGGGTTTGAAAATCTTTTTTAGGGGAATGGTATTATTTTTTGTAAAACAAATATTGTTTGGGAGATGTTGTTTAATTTTATAATTTATGTTATACGGGATGGAAAGATATGTTAAATTAGTTTTTGTGCTAGGGGGAATACTATTATAATATTTTAATTTTGCTTTGTGGTAAGCTGAATAAATGAAATGTTGAGGGTAATTAAGTTTTGTAAAAGTGGAAAAAAGAAATTTTGTTTCAGTTGATAGATTAGTAGGAGAACAGATATTAAATGCTCTAAGATAAAGAGACGTGAGAGTAGCTAACTTGGTACTATAGGTGTGTGTAGAAAACCAATGTAAATATGATGGTGAAGAATTTGGTTTTCTATAGACAGAAAAAGAAAGGTGTGAAGAGTTTTTTTAAGAAGTTAATGTGTCTAAAAAAGGTAGAGAAGAGTTTTGGGGTAATTCATGTGTGAAAGAGATAGAAGGATGAATGTTGTTAATTAAGTGTAAAATGTCATTGAAATTAGTAGTCTTTGGAATAGAACAGAAGATATCATCCACATAGCGAAGCCATGTGGAGTTGGAGAGGAGGGGATGATTGATTATATACTGATGTTCAATTAACTCCATGAAAATATTACTTAAGATAGGGGAAAGAGGAGAACCCATAGCAAGGCCAGAAATTTGTTTGAAAAAGAGATTGTCAAAGGTGAAATAGCTATGTTCGAGAGTAAGAAGAATGAGTTTTTTAATAAGAATAAAAGGGTAGTTTAACTCGACATTATTTTCTAATAAGTATTTCTCTAAAATTTACCATAAAATCAATTTACAGGATGCTTCCCCCATAAAATTTTGCAGTCATATTAAAAAAAGAAAAATAATAGAATCGAGTTATTATCTATAATATGATAAAATCTATCGAGTAGTAACATACCCATTCCGGACGAAAATGACCGCGACCTTTTTTGACCTTTTCTGACCGCGACCTTTTTTTTAGCTCGAATTTTTACTTGACCTTGACCTTTTTGGCCTTTACCTTTTTTGGGCCTTGACCTTTTTTCGACCAACCCTTTGGTCTTCCATGGGTCATTTTTGGCCCACGGTTACATAGGGCCATCCTTTGCTCATCCACAATTTTGAGACCTTGATTTTGGCAACCCTTCAAAGATAGGTGGGGCAAAACTCTTGTGAAGCATCCGTTTGCCGTATTGCCCCCCTATTTTACGCCCCCCTTAATTTTTTCGACCATGGGTCAATTTTGCCCACGGTAATTTTTGATCTTCCTTAGGGACTTAGCCCTATTTTTGATGTTTTTAACCTTTTTGTCCTTCCCCTTTGCTCCAAAGCTTGTCTTTTGCCCACGGTAATTTTTATCTTCCATGGTCAATTTTGACCCACGGTAATTTATTGTCCTTCCCTTTTAGGGGCTTAGCCCTTTTTGACGTTCTGAACCTGTTTGACCATGAATTTTTAGGCCTGGACCTTGCATATACCATGGGTTCATTTTTGGCCCACGCCAATTTCTTGCCCTCGTGCCCCACCCGTCACATATTTCGTTCCTAACTTTAACGTATGTATGGAACTATCCTAACTTGACACCTACACACACACACACACACACACACACCACACACACCACACACACCACACACACACACACACACACAACACACTTACACTTATACACCCATACACTATGACATTTACACTCACCCATAGATACTATGCACTTACATTTACACTTATTCACACGTACAAACACACGACCAACCCTTTGGTCTTTCCCATGGGTCAATGTTGGCCCACCCTAATTTTAGGCCATCCCTAATTTTTCGGCACCCCTGAATACTCGCCCAACCCTTTGTAATTCATACGTACAATATTTGATAGCCTCCAGCATTTATTGATGCCCCACTTTGATGCCTCAACTTTAATGGTTCCCAATCACCCGCAAGGAGTACTAGTGATGTTCTATTAGTGTTCTATGGTTTAGATGAAGTGCCAGGTGATTGCCAGGTGAGTGCCAAGTGAGTGCCAATGAGTGCCAATGAGTGCCAAGTGAGTGCCAATGGGTGCCAAGTGAGTGCCACATAGTGCCAAGTGAGTGCCACATAGTGCCAACTGAGTGCCACTTTTTTCAAGCCTTTTCTAGCCTCCCTTGAGCCTAGAATAGCCCTAATATGGGTATCTACCCCTAGGATATAAGGTATGAGGAATCGAATGGTGTACATTACAAGTTGCTAGAATGCTTCCTACTATAAGTTAGCCTTTTCCGTTAAAAAATGACCGCGACCTTTTTTGACCTTTTCTGACCGCGACCTTTTTATTTGAGCTCGATTTTTTACCTGACCTTGACCTTTTTTGCCTTCACCTTTTTGGCCCTTTGACCTTTTTCGACAAACCCTCTTGTCTTCCATTGGGTCATTTTTTGGCCCACGGTATTTTTTGGCACCCCTAATTTTTTGGCAACCCCAATTTTTTCGGCAACCCTGATTTTTGGCAACCCTTCGAAGAAGGGTTGCGCCAAACGGTTGCGTAAGCAACCGTTGTACGTATTGCCCCCCTATTTTACGCCCCCCAAATTTTTTCGATCATGGGTCAATTTTTGCCCACGGTAATTTTTGATCTGTTCCTTTAGGGATTAGCCTTATTTTTTTGATGTCTTAACCTTTTTTGTCCTTCCCCTTTTCTCCAAAGCTTGACAGATACCATGGGTTACATTTTGACCCACGGTAATTTGTTGTCCTTCCTTTAGGGACTTAGCCCTCCGGTAATTTATTGTCCTTCCTTTAGGGGGTTAGCCCTTTTTTGATGTTCTTAACCTTGTTTGACCATGATATTTAGGCCTTGACTTGCCATATACCATGGGGTCATTTTTTTGCGCCCACGCCAATTTTCTGGCCACTCGTGCCCCTGTGTTTCTTAATTACGTTCCTATATTGAACATATTTATTTAACTATCCTAAATTCTACCCAACTACACACACACACACACACACACACACACAACACACACACACAACACACACCACACACACACACCACACACACACTTACACTTTATACACACCATTCCACTATGACAGTTACACTCACCCATAGATACTTGCACTTACATTTACACTTATTCACACGTACAAACACACGACCACCCTTTGGTCTTCCATGGGTCAATTTTGGGCCACCCTAATTTTGGCCATCCATAATTTTTCGGCACCCCTTAATTTTTCGCCCAAAACCCTTTTGATTCTACGGTTTACTAATTTGATGCCTCAGCAATTATTGAGTGCCCCAACTTTTGATGCCTCAACTTTAATGGTTCCCAATCACCGCAAGAAGTATCTAGATGTTCTAATAGTGTTCTATGAGTATTAGATGGGTGCCAGGTGAGTGCCAGGTGAGTGCCAAGTGATTCCATGAGTGCCAATGAGTGCCAAGTGAGTGCCAATGAGTGCCAAGTTGAGTGCCACATAGTGCCAAGTGGAGTGCCACATAGTGCCAACTGAGTGGCACTTTTTTCAGCCTTTTCTAGGCTCCCCTGAGCCTAGAATAGCCCTGATATGGGTGTCTACCCCTAGGTTATAAGGTATGAGAAATCGAATGGTGTACATTAACAAGTGCTAAATGCTCCCTACTTGAGTTAGTCACTTTTTCTAATCGCATTACTAACCGATATTACATCACACCCTACCCAAATAACAAATACACAGCCGTAAAAAATAAAAATATAAATACCAGGTTCTGGCCTCAACCTATCCCATATAATAAAATAATATATATAAATATATATATAAAATATATAATATATAATATATATAAATATAATAGTAAAATATTAATATATAATATAATATATATTATATAAAATATATATATATATATTACCTGCAACACATACCTACACACATACACTATTGAACCACTTATACACCCACACATCACTTATGACACTTATACAACACTATGACAACTTATAAGCGCTTACACTCTCCATAGACACTTACATTATTAAACCATATACACTTACTCTCACACCCACACACAAAGATACACTTACGTTGTACCTCCCACACTCCATATTTTGAGGCCTCAACATAATCCTAGCATTGAGTCTCAGCATTAATGCCTCACCACTGATGCCTCAAACTTTGAAGGGTCATCTTTGATACTCATCTTTTGATTGACGTCATCTTGTTGATACCTCAGCATTGATGCCGCAGCATTGATACCATCTATATTGATGAAATCATCTCTACCCCACATCATAGAACAGAGCTAATATTGATGTCTGCCCCTAGTTCATAAGCTGCCCACCAGTCGCAGCATGCGCCCTCCGCGCGAAAGCTGTCAATCCCGCACCGCAGGTGCGACCCGCGCGTCCCCGCCCGCCGCGTTCCCGCCCGCCGCGTGCGCCCGCAGGCGCAATATTCCTGCGGGAATGAATATATATATATATATATATATATATATATATATATATATATATATATATATATATATATATATTATATAATATTTTTTTTTAATGATATTATATATATATATATATATATATATATATATTATAATATATTATATATATATATATATATACTATAAGTCATTCATTTTTATTTCATACTTAAACATTTCAAAGAATTTCTTTTCAAATATACTATGAGTCATGCATTTTTATTTCATACTTAAACATTTTTTATTAAAACATTTTCGCGAACCTAAAACTGTAACTCATTACAGACCTATTATTTAACACATTATATTTATTAACATTATTTTTTACTTAATTACTTTTTACTTAATACTTTTTAATTTATAAATTTTTAAAAATTGTATGTAGAAAGAAAAAATCCAGAGTGTCTGATATATAATCATTTTATTTTAACTACAATTGTTACGAATTTTACTAAAAAAACAATTAACATTACATACCTTTAAAGCAGTAAATCAGTTAATCAATAGAGGGTACCTAACAACCAAGGGGGATTAGCTATGCTTTTGTTTTACTGCCTTACTGCTTTAACTTTTCTGCTTTACTGCTTTTAACTCATGTTACTGCTTTTAACTCATATGTTTTTTACTGCTTTAACTCATATATTATTAACATTACATACCTTAAAGCAGTAAATCAGTAAACAAGTAAATCAAACCTAACACCAAGGGCGGGATTAGTATGCTTTTTGTTTTACTGCTTTTACTGCGTTTAAACTTTCTGCGTTTACTGCTTTAACTCAGTATTTATGGGCTTAACTTATTGCTTACTGCTTTAACTCATATATTTATTAACATTATGTTTTAATACTTTTTATTTTACTTTATTATTATTATTTTATTTTTTTTTTATTATTTTTTTTTGTTTTTTATTTGTCTTTGATTTTCTTACTTTTTTTGTCTTTTTTTTTTTTTTTTATTTATTTGTTATTATTATTTTTATTATTGTTATATTTTATTTTTATTTTTATTGATACTTAGTGTTATTTACTTCATGGCTTTTTGTTATTATTATTTAGAACACACACACACAACACTCACACAGATTTATACACACTTTCACTATGACACTTACATTTACCCATTGACACTTACATTTACACTTATACATACGCGGTCACACACTTACACTTATTACACACATTCACTATGATACTTATACACACATTCACTATGGCACTTACATTTACCAATAGACACTTACATTTTACACGTAACTCACACACAGATACTTACACACACATTCACTATGCCTTACATTTACCCGTAGACACTTACATTTACACTTACACACACACACACACACCACACACACACACACACACCCACACACACACACACACACACACACACAACACACGCACACCACTACACATATAACTTATAATTTATTAAAACATTTTTATGTTTTTAATTAACACGCTACATTTATATTACTCAGTTCAAATACAACTAAATTATTTCAAGTTTCTTAAAACTTCTAAATAAATCAATCATTATCTTTGAACAAAGAATTTATTATTAACTGTTAATACTTTTTTGTTTATAAATTTTATAACTATCAAGTTTTAAAATAACTTTTACTAAAATTTTATGAAAAATTTTTTTAAAAACATATATTTTACGTACCTTAAAGCAATAAATCAGTAAATCAGTAAGGTCAGCCCTTAGCACCCCTCTACACCAAGCTATGCCACGTTTTGTTCTATTGACTTACTGCTTTACATCATCTTTAGCCATGTAATAAGTATAAAATAAGTTCTTCTCTGCTAACATAACATTATTTTATTAAAATCTTCTAAGTTCTTATTTAAAAATACAAATTAATTGTTCACTTACATTTATATTATTCGCTCGATGTTCAACTAAAAATATTTCAAAGTTTTTTTTTAATAATTCGGATTTTCTTTATTATTATTATTATTATTATTATTATTATCGATGTACATTGACAATCCATCACGAGAAAACACAACAACCCGCACTCCTTACAGATACAAAAAGGATTATCCTAAATTTACAGAGAGAGGTCAGTTTCGTATCTGTAAGGAGTGCGGGTTGTTGTGTTTTCTCGTGATGCAGATTGTCAATGACATCGATAATAATAATAATAATAATTAATAATAAAAAAGAAAAATCCGATTATTTAAAAAAAAACTGATATACTTTTCGATTGACTTATAGGTAATGTTTATAATTACGTGCACAAATTGTTATTGTTAATAAGAACTTTAGAAAGAGTTTTAATAAAATACAATGTTATGTTAGCAGAGAAGAACTTATTTATACTTATTACATGGCTAAAGATGATGTAAAGCAGTAAGTCAATAGAACAAAACGTGGCATAGCTTGGTGTAGAGGGGTGCTAGGGGCTGACCTTACTGATTTACTGATTTATTGCTTTAAGGTACGTAAAATATATGTTTTTAATAAAATTTCATAAAATTTTAGTAAAAGTTATTTTAAAACTTGATAGTTATAAAATTTATAAACAAAAAGTATTAACAGTTAATAATAAATTCTTTGTTCAAAGATAATGATTGATTTATTATAGAAGTTTTAAGAAACTTTGAAATAATTTTAGTTGTATTTGAATGAGTAATATAAATGTACGTGTTTAATTAAAACATAAAATGTTTTAATAAATTATACGTTATATGTGTAAGTGAGTGTGCGTGTGTGTGTGTGTGTGTGTGTATAAGTGTAAATGTAAGTGTCTACGGGTAAATGTAAGTGTCATAGTGAATGTGTGTGTAAGTAAATCTGTGTGTGAGTGTAAGTGTAAATGTAAGTGTCTATGGTAAATGTAAGTGTCATAGTGAATGTGTGTATAAGTATCATAGTGAATGTGTGTATAAGTGTAAGTGTGTGACCGCGTATGTATAAGTGTAAATGTAAGTGTCTATGGGTAAATGTAAGTGTCATAGTGAATGTGTGTATAAGTGTATGTGTGTGTGTGTTGTGTTTCTAAATAATAATAACAATAGGCATGAAGTAAATTCAACAAAATTATAAAAAAAATAAAAATAAAAAAAAAAAAATAAAAAAAATAATAAAAAAATAAATAAAAATAATAAAATAAAAATAAAAATAATAATAAAAATAAAAATAATAAAATAAAAATAATAATAAAAATAATAAAAATAAAAATAAAATAATAATATAAAATAAAATAAAAAGTATTAAAACAAAATAAAAAACATAATGTTAATAAATATATGAGTTAAAACCGTAAAAGCATATAAGTTAAAGCAGTAAAACAGAGTTTAAAGCAGGTAAAGCAGAAAAAGTTTAAGCAGAAAGCAGTAAACAAAGCATACTAATTCCTCCCTTGTGTTTAGCCCACCTCTATTGATTTTTACTGATTTACTGCTTTAAGGTATGTAATGTTAATAAATATATGAGTTAAAGCAGTAAAACATATGAGTTAAAGCAGTAAAACATGATTTAAGAGTTAAAGCAGAAAGTTAAAGCAGTAAAGCAGTAAAACAAAAGCATACTAATCCCCCCTTGGTGTTAGGTCACACCTCTATTGATTTACTGATTTACTGCTTTAAGGTATGTAATGTTAATGTTTTTAATAAAATTTCGTACAATTGTAGTAAAATAAAATGATTATATATCAGACACTCTGGATTTTTTCTTCTTACATACAATTTTTAAAAATTTATAAATTAAAAAGTATTAAGTAAAAAGTATTAAGTAAAAATAATGTTAATAAATATATGTGTTAAATAATAGGTCTGTAAATGAGTTACAGTTTTAGGTTCGCGAATGTTTTTAATAAAAAAATGTTGTTTAGTTATGAAATTAAAAAATGCATGACTCATAGTATATTTGAAACGAAATTCTTTGAAATGTTTAAGTATGAAATAAAAAATGAATTGACTTATAGTATATATATATATATATATAATATATATAGTATATATTATATATATATATATATTAATATGATATATATATATATTATATATATATATATATATATATATATTATAATATATATATATTATATATATATTTATATATATATATATATATATATATATATTCATGCTCGCTGGAATATTGCTGCCTGCGGGCGCACGCGCCTGGGAACACGGAAAGATTGCGCCTGCGGGCGCACGCGGGCGGGCGCGGAAACGCGGCGGGCGGGGACGCGGCGGGCGCACCTGCGGTTGCGGGGTTGTCAGCCTTCGCGCGGAGGGCACATGCGGCTCCCTGGTGTGGCAGCTTATGAACTAGGGGGCAGACATCAATATTAGCTCTGTTCATGATGGGAAAAGGTAGACAGATGAATTTCATCATATAGATTGGTATCAAAAGAATGAACTCATCAATATCAGATGGTATCAAGATGGACTCAATTCAAAAGAATGAGTCATCAAAGATTGAACCTTTCAAAGTGAGCATCAGTGATGAGGCATTAATGCTGAGACATTAAATGCTGAGGCATTAATGTTGAGGCAATCCCAATATCAGTGTGGCGGGAAAGTGTAAACGTAAGTGTTATCTGTTTGTGGGTGTTGAGTGTAAGTGTTTATGGTTTAATGTATAAGTGTCTATGCGAGAGTGTAAGCGCTTTATTACGTGTGTTATAGTGGATAAGTGTCATAGTGAATGTGTTGTGTATAAGTGTCATAGTGTATGTGTGTAGGTGTCTGTGTGTATGGTAATATATTATATATATATATATATATATAATATATATATATAATAATATATATATATATATATATATATATATATATATATTATATATATATATATATATATATATATATATATAATATATATATTATATATATATTAGATATATATATATATATATATATAATATATATATATATATAGGCTATAAGGGATAGAAAAAAGCCTAACTCATAGTAGGAAGCATATCTAGCAGGTTGCAATATACACCATCGGAATCCTCATGCCTTATTAACCTAGGTGGTAGACAACCCATATTAGGGCTATTCTAGGCTCAGGGGGGGCCAGAAAAGGCTTGAAAAAAGTGGCACTCACCTGGCACTCACCTGGCACTCATCTAATACTCATAGAACACTAATAGAACTCGCCTAGTTACTTCTTACGGTTGATTGGAACATCAAAGCCATCAAGTTTAGCCTGGTGTCAAAATTGACCCAGGTATTATGGCAGGTCAAGCCGAATATCATGGTCAAACCAAGTTTAAGACATCAAAAAGGTCTAAGCCCCTAAAGAAGGTCATAAAATTACCTTGGGTCAAAATTGACCCATTGAAGACAAAGGGTTGGATCGTGTGTTAATACGATGAATTAAGTGTAAATGTAGAGTGGTCATAGTGAAAGGGAGTATCAGTTTTCGGGTGTGTATGTGTGTATAAGTGTGTGTTGGGTGTGGGGGTGTGTGTGTGTGTGTGTGTGTGTGTGTGTTAGGTGTTCGAGTTAGGATAGATCCATACATGCGTACAAGTTAGGAACGAAATATGTGACGGGTGGGCCACGAGTGGGCAGAAAATTACCGTGGGCAAAAAATGACCCATGGTATCTGGCAAGGTCAAGGCCGAAATATCATGGTCAAACAAGGTTAAGACATCAAAAAGGGCTAAGCCCCTAAAGGAAGGACAAAAAATTACCGTGGGTCAAAATTGACCTATGAAGGACAAAAAATTAACGTGGGTCAAAATTGACCCATGGTATCTGTCAAGCTTTGGAGCAAAGGGGAAAGACAAAAAAGGTTAAGACATCAAAAATAGGGCTAAGCCCCTAAATGAAGATCAAAAATTACCGTGGGCAAAAAATGACCCATGTCGAAAAAAATTAGGGGGCGCTAAAAATAGGGGGGCAATACGTACAACGGTTGCTTACGCAACCGTTTGGCGCAACCCTTCTTCGAAGGGTTGCTAAAAATT
Source organism: Trachelipus rathkii (assembly GCA_015478945.1). Taxonomy (NCBI): domain Eukaryota; kingdom Metazoa; phylum Arthropoda; class Malacostraca; order Isopoda; family Trachelipodidae; genus Trachelipus; species Trachelipus rathkii. Next base: position 36,515 of record JABUQX010066937.1, on the reverse strand, counting down.
AGGGTTGCCAAAAAATCAGGGTTGCCGAAAAAATTGGGGTTGCCAAAAAATTAGGGTTGCCAAAAAATACCGTGGGCCAAAAATGACCCATGGAAGACCAAAGGGTTGGTCGAAAAAAGGTCAAGGCCCAAAAAGGTAAAGGCCCAAAAAGGTCAAAGAAGGTCGCGGTCATTTTCGTCCGGAATGGGTATGATATAGTAGGAAGCATTCTAGCAACTTGTAATGTACACCATTCGATTCCTCATACCTTATATTCCTAGGAGAAATATCTATTAGGGCTATTCTAGGCTCGGGGAGGCTAGAAAAAGGCTTGAAAAAAGTGTGGCACTCAGTTGGCACTATGTGGCACTCACTTAGCACTATGTGGGCACTCACTTGGCACTCATGGCACTCACTGGGCACTCACCTTGGCACTCACCTGGCACTCACCTGGCACTCCACATCTAATACTCATAGAACAACTAATAGAACATCACTAGATACTCCTATGCGGTGATTTGGAAACATTAAAAGTTGAGCATCAAGTTGGGCATCAATAATGCTGAGTGCATCAAAAATAGCCTACCGTAGGAATACAAAAGGGTTTGGGCGAAAAAATTAGGGTGCCGAAAAATTAGGGATGGCCTAAAATTAGGGTGGCCAAAATTGACCCATGGAAAACCAAAGGGTTGGTCGTGGTGTTTGTACGTGTGAATAAGTGTAAATGTAAGTGAAGTATCTATGGGGGGAGTGTAAGTGTCATAGTGGGGGAAATGTGTGCAGGTCTGGTTAAGTGTGTGTGTGTGTGTGTGTGTGTTGTTGTGTGTGTGTGTGTGTGTGTGGAGGTGGGTGTGTTCGGTTAGTTCCATACATACGTTCAAGTTAGGAACGAAATATGGGACGGGTGGGGCACGAGTGGCAGAAAATTGGCCGTGGGCCAAAATGACCCATGGTATATGGCAAGGTCAAGGCCTAAATATTCATGGGCAAACAAGGTTAAGACATCAAAGAAGGGCTAAGCCCCTAAAGAAAGATCAAAATTACCGTGGTCAAAATTGACCATGAAGGACAAAAAATGTACCGTGGGGTCAAAATTCACCCATGTATCTGGTCAGCTTTGGGAGCAAAGGGGAAGGACAAAAAGGTTAAGACATCAAAAAATAGGGCTAAGTCCCTAAAGGAAGATTAAAAATTACCGTGGGTCGTGGACAAAAATTGACCCATGGTCGAAAAAAGTTAGGGGGCGTAAAAAGGGGGGCAATACGTACAACGGTTGCTTACGCAACCGTTTGGCGCAACCCTTCTTCGAAGGGTTGCCAAAAATCAGGGTTGCCGAAAAAATTGGGGTTGCCAAAAAATTTAGGGGTGCCAAAAAATACGTGGGCAAAAATGACCCTGGAAGACCAAAGGGTTGGTCGAAAAAAAGGTCAAACAAGGCCCAAAAAGGTGAAGGCCAAAAAAAAGGTCAAGGTCAGGTAAAAATTCGAGCTCAAAAAAAGGTCGCGATCAGAAAAGGTCAAAAAAGGTCGCGGTCATTTTCGTCCGGAATGGGTATGTTACTACTTATCGTATTGGAAAGATGGGAATTGGAAATTTTGCCTATTAAAGGTTTAAGTTGAGAAGAAAGCCAAGATGATAATTTATGTGTTACACAATTAATATTTGAAATAATCGGACGTAAGGGATGGTTTCTAACTAATCTTAAGCATTTAATATCTGTTCTCCTACTAATCTATCAACTGAAACAAAATTTCTTTTTTCCACTTTTACAAAACTTAATTACCCTCAACATTTCATTTATTCAACTTATCACAAAGCAAAATTAAAATACTATGATAGTATTTCCCCTAGCGCAAAAACTAATTTAACATATCTTCCTATCCCGTATAACATAAATTAAAAAATTAAACAACATCTCCCAAACACTATTTGCTTTACAAAAAATAATACCATTCCTTTAAAAAAGATTTTCAAACCCCAAAATCCAATGTTCATGTTTCTCAGTGTATTTATAGGATTCCCTATTGTAATTGCTCTGAGGTGTATATTGGAGAAACTAGTGATTATCCCAGAAGAATGTACCAACACAAGCAAGATTTAATCAATGATTCCGCCAATTCTGCTCTAACCACACACCGATCGGTTAATAACCATAAAATCAATTTACAGGACGCTTCCCCCTTAAAATTCTGCAGTCATGTTAAGAAAAGGAAAATAATAGAATCAGTTGTTATTTATAATACAAAAAATTTCAACAAAATGCCTGGAGAAATTAAGTTGGACAGGATTCAGAACTCCATTTTGCTCACTTCAAACTTCTTAAAGGACATCAAGAGGAGAGATTTTTAAACAACTAACCAACCAGTGTTTTTATCGTAGCTTTTATGTCAATAATATTTTAGTTCCTGTATTTCAATTCTGAAAGAGGCCTTTCAAAATATGTAAGGCGAAAGCTAAATTGTAACTATCATTGTGTATATATTGTGATTTGTATTTTATTCTGTGTAAAGTTTTAAATGTATTAATAAAGAAATTTTATATTGCCAAGGGTATTTCATCATATATATATATATATATATATATATATATATATATATATATATATATTATATATATATATATATATATATATATATATATATATATATATATATATATATGATATATATATATATATAATATATATTATATATATATATATATATATATATATCTTCGGTGCGGTATACCCTTGGGGTATTCTTTAGTTAAAAAAAAAAGCTTATTTATGCTCCATAGAGATAAATAGGTTTCCTCCTCATATTATTTCATTATGAAATTATTAAATATTTTTTTGTAAACTAAAATTTTACCGATCCAAAATGTATTCCTATTTCCCTGTGTATTGTAGATTTTTTTTTTTTTTTTTTTTTACATTTTCCTAAACTAAAATTTTACCAGCATTCCAAATATCTATTCGTTTTCGTAGCTATTGTAGTTTTTTGAGATATGGATGGTCCTCTTCCTAGAGGCTGGGACCAAATATTATATATTATTATATATATATATATAATATTATATATATATATATTATAATATATATATATATATTATTATAATATATATATATATTATATATATATATATATATATATTATATATATATATATATAATTTTTTTTTTATATATATATATATATATATATATATATATATATATATATATATATATATATATATATATATATATCACTTACAAAAAAGTAAAGGAACTCTCCTCCTCTGAGTCTCCACTGCATGTTGCAACTGAGAATCCACGTATCTGAATTACTTACCGTTAAGCCATCCTCAAAGTCAAAAACTTTGATTAAAAAATATTAATTAACGCGAACGGGTTTTCACCCTGTCCTTTCAGCGAGCATCAGATTTTAAACTATTTTAAGCATCAGATACGTTGATTTTCAGCAGCATATATAGCGTTTCTAATGTTCAAATTACGTAAATCGTATTAATCTTACTTAAGATGATATAGTTTACGAACTTATTTACTGTAGCTAATTCAATCTTAAAATTTTTAATAATCTTGAAGATCTGGGGAAGGACAGAGTGAGAAACTAACAAAATCACCCTGACAGGAAGCCGTTCGCTTAACGTTGTTCTTAATCAAAATTATCGTAGCTTTGTTGATCACTTAACGAAAAAAGCATCAGAGTATAACGATCTCAGTTGTACACGCATTGGTTTGAACCCTGAGAAGATAAATCTTCTTTATCTTCCAGTAAGTGATCTTCATTTTCAAACAATAATTGACGATTACTAATCAATATTAATATATATATATATATATATATATTATATATATAGATATATTATATATATATATATATTATATATGGTATATAAAAATAATAAATATATATATATATTATATATAAAGTTTATATATATTGCCAGTAAATATTAATCACCTGCACTATACTAAGAGTCGGTTAGACCCTTTCGTTTTAAGTTGCAAAGTGCCAAGATCTATAAACGGTGAAAATGAATTTCCGATTGCAGTGTCTTTGGTCAGTCATCAATGTCAAATGCCAGAAAGTGTTCTTAAGGTAATTATCATTGAGTATTACTCTTATAGTTTATATATTTAAAATAACAATGAATGCTTAAATGTATAGGGATTGAAGAAATTGCTATTTAATGCTAAAGAAGTTGTGATAAATAATCAATATTTTTTCCTTTAATTTTCTGATTCACAATAAAAAAAAAATATAAAAAAAATAAAAAACTGAAAATAAACTTTTTAAAATTTGAAGAAAGTTGTATTTTACTCTATGTCCAAATAGGATGAAAATTAAAGTATTAATGGCAAATTTAATATTTTTACGATTTACTGAAAATATAAACTCTTAGATTATTTAAATTTGACCAGGAAAGTTTGGAAAGCAATTATATCTCAATATTCATTTGTTTTTATTAAAAAAACAATTATGGAATCATATTCAGAAATTTTTTCATTAAAAAGAAGTATCAAAACTGAAAAGAAAAAAAATTGAAGTTTGCCCAAACCTAATGGAGGTTTTCCTTAAATGATAAGCTCATCTCCAATATGATAAGGGTTACGAGAACGGAACTGTATCCTCTTCTCAATTCAATTTTGAGAAAAGAAATAGTAGGTGGGCTCACCAGCTGAATTTTCAGAGCAAGAAGAAACTTATTGGAGTTGTAAAGAATTAAAATCACACAATATTAATATTATTTTATAGAAGAAGTCGGATCAATGGTTTCTATTTCGAGATTCAGATAGTCAGATAATTTAGAATAGTTAGTTGAGTTAGAAGATGAATAAACAAATCTGGATAATTAAACCATAGACCGGCAAGAGAAGCGATGTCACAGTATAAAAATTTTGTAAATTCGAAATGAAAAATACGGGAACAGATTGCATCTTTGCAATAACATGCTTAAAATCTTAAAATCCGTCATTGCTATCGAATTGCCCAGCAAACCTAAAAGGGAGTCATTCCGGAATCAATCCCATCACCAGAAGCAGCTAACACCAAGCGATAATGGGTGGAGGAAGTGTTAGTGATATATATATATATATATATATAGTATTATATATTTAATATATATATAAATATATAGATATATATATAGTATATTATATATATATATATATAGTAATATATATATATATCAGTATGGCATTGATAACAAGGATCACCAATCAGAGAGCAGTATTCCTATGATACAATCAGTAAGCTCTGCCTCTAATTTGCTGTTCTTATTCACACGCACACACACGCACCCTGTTTAAACAAATCAACAACCCCAAAACCAAACAAACACATATATATTATATATATAATATATATATATATAATATATAATATATATATATATATAATATATATATATAATATATTTTTATATATATATAATTTATTGTCCGTAAATATTATTTTTAATTTAGTTTGGTATTAAATAACATGCGCGAGAACTTGTGCATATACACTGCCAAAAATATATTTTAACTTACTCGAATGCGAACTAGGTACCTCTGGATCTCAAATCCATGACCTTATTCCTTGGATCAAAGCGTTTGGCCAAACTAGATACAATTTTAAACTTGGCCTTATGGGGAGGATCAAATATTGGAGATTTTGGGACCCCATTTTAGTTCCCACCTAAATATGGATATGAAATTCTTAATTTTCAGACAATTTTGATGGGGATTAAAGAAATCGCAGCTTTTTCTGACCAGTAGAACGTCATATTCGGGTGTTTTTCTGTGTCTGTAGTCATTGTTTCGGCGTTTTCATATTTTTGAAACCTAATTTTTTGAGATTTTTTCGTATCAACTTCTACAATTTTTTCGAAATGACTTCAAACTTGAAATATACAGTGATGGGTCTATTACGCACAAAATGCACATAGAAGTTTTTTGATTTTTTGGAAAATTGTGCTCAGCAATGTCGAATTTCAAAACCTATTTTTCTTTTTAATTGCTGAACACAATTTTCCAAAAATCAATAAACTTCTATGTGCATTTTGTGCGTAATAGACCCATCTAAGTATATTTCAAGCTTGAAGTCATTTCGATAAAAATTGTAGAAGTTTTTAGGTGGGGCTAAAATGGGGTCCAAAATCTCCAACATTGGATCCTTCCCTTATCTCCGTTTTAACCTTTCTCCTTTTTCGACCATATAAATTATTATATTATCAGTTATAATAGTCGGCCCAGTAATGGAACATTATTATTATTATTATTTTATTATTATTATTATTATTATTATTATTATTATTTATTATTATTATTATTTATTTTATTATTATTATTATTTTCATCTTATTACTATTATTTTTATTATTTTTATTATTATTTTTATTATTATTAATATTAATATATATATATATATATATATATATATATATATATATATATATATATATATTATATATATATATATATATTATATATATATATATATATATTATATATTATTATATATATATATATATATACACGGTCCACCCAATTTAATTAACGAGGTTAC
>JABUQX010066937.1:0-22500 GCA_015478945.1 Trachelipus rathkii | reverse complement strand
CCCATCCCAGCGTCCGGGCAAGAATAAATCAGAAAGCTGAAGCGAGAGGGCAACTCTAGATGCACAAAAGGGAGCAGAATTTTGAAATGAGTGGGAAAGAATGGAGAGTTGAATGTCATCGGCATAAGACGTGAACAGAGTTAAGAAGTACAGCCTGGGAGATCGTTGATGAAAAGTAAGAATAAAGTGAGAGATAAAACAGAAAACACCACATTAAACAGGAAAGGAGGGAGAAGTCGCTCCATCAACGAGTGCTGATATGGAGCGACCAGAGAAAAACCTTGCAGAGTAAGCAAAGAGAGCGAAACCCAAAGGAAGGAGGCTTAGAGAGTGCGACGCATGCCAAACTCGATCAAAGCCTTTGATATATCGATGCCACAACCCAAGACTAACCCATAGTCCGCTAGGGCGAAGTACCATAAATCCCAGTAAGATAGGATAGTATGTCACAAGTTGACCTCGAGCGTTGTGTAAAGCCATACTGATGATTCTGAAAGAAGGGAATGAGAACTCCAGAGATCCCAGGAAATGAGGAGTTTAAGAAGAGTTTTTCAAAGATCTTAGTTAGTGATGGGAATACCAGTGAGAGCTATATGGACGATAGTTAGAAGATCAAAACTGCCTGCCCTTTTTCCGGGACTTGGTTGGACCATTTGCGGCGCTTCCAGCACTGTAGGAAATGTACAAGTTTAAGGCATTGAGATAGAGTTGATCCCGAGGACAAGGGCAGCTCGGAAGCAACATTCCCTTAGAACACGGCGGAGGGAATGCATCCGCCACTAGCCTTCCTGACACTCATATATCTCAGAATCCCATACACCCGATCATGCCTAATCACGGGAAGAGGCATAGGAAACCTGAGAGGAGTAGGAGGTAGAAGAGGGATGCCAGGATCGTCCAGGGTAGAATTAGATGAAAAAAGGAGGCGAAGAGATTGGCCTTTCAGTAGGAAAGTTAGCTACAGAACCGTCAGAGCGAATAATGGAGGAAAGGAAGATTTACAAAAAAATGTTAGAGATGTTTGTGGCACTTGGCTAGAAATTTTTATGAGTAGGAGAGCCAAGTAGGCTGTCGCACTTTCTTTTAGTGAAAGCGCCCCTTAGCCTGTCGAATAATAGCCCAGCAACGATTACCGAGCAGAATGGAAATTAGTAAGCGTCGATAGGGCACGGAGTGCCTTTTAAATCCCAGATGAGAAAGTCTCAATAACTAACCTGAATCAAAGACCGCCATATCTCGAACCTGCATTGTCTAGAAAAAGATATAGTTGAAGATGGAATGAATCCGCTCATACCCTCGATGATTACGGCCCCTACCTTTTCAGCAGTGACCGAAGCGTCTTCCGAGTCAAAGCAAGATTCACTCCAAGCATAGTTTGCAAAGAAACGACGGCAATGACCCCAATTAGCCCGAATTAAAGTCGCCAGAAAGACGGTTATGGCGGCTATGGTGGAGCTGCTGATAAGAAAAAGTTTTAAAATTAAGAGCTACAAGATTGTGGCCAGAGTTACCGATAGTAGGGAAAATGGTGTATTTATATCGAGAAGGAGTAGTGGTGAAACATAAATCAAGCGTGTTCAAGAATTGGTTAGGACCATCTGGTATGTGTGTTGGTTCTTTAATTAACTGTTCCAGATCGTTGAGAATACTGAATGTTTTGGCCTCCTCCCCTCCTGCATCAGTATGAGAGGAGCCCAACCACTCAGTGGGATGTATGTGAAATTCCCGAAATAGAGTATCTCAGCATTGGATGGGAAGAAGTAACAGTCTCATGAGAAGTAGTAAGATATTCAAAAAGGAGTGAAAAAATCTGTTCGTTAGGGGAGGCAGTGCAGAAACACAAGGATGTGTATAGTAGGGAGAGAATTTTAAGCCACAGAACACAATTAGGAATTCAAATTCTCAAGACGTGTTACAGAGTGTTAATGTTTATATAGTCTGAAGCTATGGACAACTGTAAAGTGTGAGAATTAGTTTATTGAAAAGAATCCCTGCTAGCTGGTCTCAGACGAATAAAACGTCTCAGTAGATGTGAGTTAGCGATAATATTCCACACGGATTCATTTACTTTGAGCACGAACGGTTAGCAAAGTCAATGAGAACCCCAGGCCTACGCCCACCCCTACATCTTCTCTGTCCCAGTTCATTCAAACAGACCGCCACAAACAAAACACACACAATCGACCATACAAAGCCCACCCAAAGAACCCTCTGAATTGCGCCCACACAACAAACAACACACACACCACACACACCACACACAGATCATATATATATATATATATATATATATATATATATAGATATATTATATATATATTATATATATATATATAATATAATATATATATATATATATAATAATATTATATATAGTACACTGATATATATATTATATATATATATATAATATATATTAGATTATATAATATATATATATATATTATATTATATATTAATATATATATTTATATATATATAATATTATATATATTATATAAAATATATATATAATATATATATTATATATATACATTTATATATTATATATATATATTATATATATAATATATATATTATATATATATATAATATAAGGATGTACCGATAGTATCGATATCGGTATCAGTATCGGTAGTATCGGCCATTTTTGGGTATCGGTATCGGTATCGGTATCGGTTAATTGCGTACTTGGCCATAATTACTTCTTATTTTTGGGTGAAAAATTATGAGAACCTTTTAGATTCAATAATAAATTTAGTTTGAATATATAGCTAGTACTAGTTTTTTTTTTTTTTTTCTCTACTTCTTTTTAACTTAGATCTTTAGCGTTTCTCCAACTTGGGAGTATAAAAAACAAATTATAGCGTAACATTTACCTATTTTGATAGCCATATTATAATTTATACAGATTATCTTCCCACTTTTTTTAGTTGATCAATAGTATTTTTGTTTTTTTGCTGTGAATCTGAAGTGTGGTGATGGTTGAGTGCGCGAGTGTTTTAAACTTTCTGGATTATTCAAATAGAAAATTTATGTAAATAGGGTTTAGAAAGTATCTTAAAATTTAGGTTTTAGCGCACGAATAATTTTTCCTCACTTCTGTTTTTTTTTTGTTTTGTTTTTTGTTCTGTGCTAATCGTGTGTTTTTTTTTTTAAATGATTGTTGTGCGTGTTTAAAGAATTTGCACAGGCGCGCTTTGATTGAATTTACCCAAAATCGTGGATTGCAATTCCTATCTGCATCGGGAATACCATCTTAATCTAACCCTAATTTTTTACCTTGTCTGAGACCAGATGGCTAAGAATTCATTTTCTAACTCGTTAATAATCCAACTATAATTATTTTATAATTCGTCTGATGGGTGAAGTATTGCAGTACATTAGACACTTCCTAAACATGCTCGGAATCTCGAATCCCAACTTCGATGTTCTGTGTTAAATTCTTTCTTCTTCACTGCCATAATCTTGTGCTTCGCTACTGTTCTCCAGAAAATATTTTCATGCCTTTTTTGATTACCCTTACTATTCTCCCAATGTATATCTTTACCCAAATTGGAAGTCCTCTATTTGGGAATTCAATGTACAAACATGAATGGAAATGTGTCCTCTGCATGTGATTCTAGGGGGAGGAAGGCCGAATCCATTCCAAGTATTTCTCAACCATCTTGTTAGAGCAACTAATTAAAGAACCTACACAAATTCCGGACGTCCCAACCATATCTTGAACACACTTGACCTATGTTACACCACTAGTCCTTCTCTCTATAAATACATCATTTTCCTTCCTATCGGTAAATCTGACCACAAGCTTATATCTCTTAAATATAATACTTTCTGACCAACAGCTCCATCCTGCCCTATGCGGTGTTTCTGGCACTTTGATCGGGCCTGATTGGGGGGCCCATTGCTGCTTACTACGCTAACTATATTTTGAGTGACTGCTTTGAATCTGAAGACGCTTCAGCTTTTGCGATAAAGCGGGAGCTGTAATCGTTGATGGGATGAACATGTTCATTCCTTCTTCGGACTAAATCTTTTTCTCCTCAAATCCATGGTTCGATCGTGCGTTCCTGGGCATCAGGCTAGAGACATTGCATATCGGGGGTGGGTGGAATTCTCGTTCTCCTTTCACTCTTTTGCTAAATTTCATATTAGCCAATAAGTGTTCCAGGGTACTCTTCGAGGCAAAGCGAAACTTTCCAACTTAAAAGAAAGTGCCCGCTGACCTCCTGGTTCTCTTACTGACAAATCATTTCTGGTCTTCCTGCCAAAACATCTCTAAACCAACCTCTGGGTAAATATTCTTTCCTTTCCTCTTATTCTGTCATATGGTTATGTTGCTAATACTCGAATTCAAATGGACAAGCTCTTTGGCCTCCTATTTCCTCTAACTCAACCCCTGGACGATTCTGGGCATTCCTCTTCCTCCTCTGTCTCTCTCAGAATTTTTCCTAGCCTTTACCTCCCGATTACATTTGATCGGGTGCATGGTCTCCTGAAATTATGAACGTTAGGAAGGCGGTGGCCCGGATGGCATTCCTCCCAGAGTTTTGAGGGAGTGTGCTTCCGTGGTGGCCCCTCCGTTCAACTATATTCTCTTGCCTCAATACTAGCACATTTTCCTTCAGTGTTGGAAGCCCGGCATATGTCCACTATTCCGAAAGAAGCTTCTGTTGATCCTTCCTAGCATATCGCCTATAGGTCTAACTTGTATCTTTATCTAAATCTTTGAAACCCTTCTCAAACTCCACTCCTAGATCATCTTGAATCTCATTCACTTCTTTCTTATCGCCAGTACGCTTTCGGCACTCGAAGTCTACTAGCGATATACTTTCCTATTTAAACAAATTATGGTCTTCCGCCTTAGGGACTAACGGAGAGGATGCGTGGTGGGCTTCGAATATCCAAGCATCTTGACCGGTTATGGCACGGCCTCCGCTGCTCTCAAGCTCCTCTTGGGTTTCCTTCTTCTCTTTGCTTGCTTATGTAGCTTTCTTTCGAATCGCTCAATATCGGCTGTTGTTGATGGGTGGGACTTCTTCCTTTTCTGTCAATAGTGGTGTTCCTCAGGTTCTGTATTATCTCCTATTTTATTCCCGCTTTTCATTAATGATCTTCTCACCTGCACATCTAACTCTCTATCCACTCAATGCCGATGACTCGACCCTTCATTCTTCAGTCATTCAATGCTAGCCCCCTCTTTATTCTAGGATTTGCCTCTGTTCGTTTAAATCTTCCCGATTCTATTCTCGTGATTCTAGATAAAATGTTCGGGTGGGTGTCTCACTTGCTGAATTATAATCTTTACAAAATCAACTTCTGCAAATCTTCCCTCTCTAGACACCTAACTTTCTTATCTCAATCGACGGTTCTCTCGTCTCTCTGTTGACTAAATAACTTTCCTTCACCTTAACAACAAAAAATGTCTTGGAACTCACATCACAACAAGAATGCTAGTGCATGGCTCAAAGAATGGAGTTCTGTTTAGACTGGGGACTTTTTTCCCTCTTGCTCAGTTACTTCAGGCAATACAAGTGTCTCATCCTCTTTTTATGGGAGTACTGCTCTCATATCTGTGGTGGGGGCGGTTCTGGTTTCACCGGGCTTTTGGATAGGTCGATTCCAAAGGTCAAAAGGTTAAACTGTTCCGCGTATTTTCTTAGGCTACGTTGACCCTCTAACTTTGCGGCGCATTATTTGGTGGGCTTTTACCCTTTTCTATAGGTACCGCAGCGGCAAAGTGCTCGAGGGAACTTTCCACTAGCGTACCACCACTTTACGCCTGCCTGTAGGAGGGGGGGGCCCCCCCCCCCCACCAAAAACATACAAAAAAGGGGGGGGAGGGAAAGAATTTTTTGCCTTTTTGGGGTTGGGGCCCCCCCCCCCCCAAAAAACTTTCCGCAATTTTTTTCTTTTTTTTGGGAGGGGGGGCGGGAGCGGCGGCAAAAAAAGTCCGATTGTTTTGGGGGGTTGGCACCATTTTTGGCGGCGGAATATTGTAGCTCCAGACTAGTTCGTTGCCGGTGCTTCCTTCTTTTCCTGCCACCTCTGCTTCTGTGGTGTTCTCTTTCACTCTTCTGTGTTGCCTACTGAATTTAATCTACCCCACTTCAAAGCCTGCGTCTTGTAGCAGTTGAATTTCTTGAGGCGTTCAACACCCCTCCTTGAATAGGGTCTGCCTGTGAGCCGACCCGGTGACAACTAATAAGAAAAATAATAACAGGGTTCTAATAATGCATTCATTAAGCTAGCTGAAACCCCACAAGATGGCACCTCCGACGTGAACCATTTTTAGAATGCATTTAAATAGCATAACCGAAGAACTGCTTCGCGTGACAAAAAAAAATTCACAGAAGTTGGGAAGCCACCTTATCAGCAACCCCTGTCAACAGCACTGATAGTGACGATGGTGGCTTTTCAGCAAATAAACTACCTGAAGATGAAGAGATTTGGATATGTTAGACTTTGGAGATGCTGCCTACAGAAGAGAATGACATCTATTCACCTCAAAGAAATCCACCAAGGAACCCATCGAAAAAACTGAAGAGAAGGTCATCATTGAGCAAAGATAATTCAAATTTTGCCAATCTGCTGGAAAATAAGATGGCCTCTACGAATGGAATGTGCCTACAGAGAGATCCCTTTCAGTGATGGCATGAAATGGGCCAAAGTTCCATTATTATCATGGGCTTTGAAGCAAATAATTATCCCAGCCACCTCCCTCATCAGTCGAGAGCGAGCGTATTTTTAGTGTTGGTGGGAATGTAAACACCCCAAAAGGAACAGGCTCTCGCCAATACTAGTGAAATAATGTTTTTGCATCACAATTGAGAATTTTTGGAATTTGAGTATCTAATATATCATATCTTATCTAAAAGATGCATTGTTATTGTTCATGTTCTGAGTAATAGCGTTGTTTTATTTTGTCTTTTCAGCTAATTGAGGTCTCTCTTCATTATTTTTATTATTTATTTTAGCTAGTTAAAGAATTTCTTGTAAATGGTAATCATGTTAAAACATAAAAGCTAGAGCTAAACTTTGTTAATACCTACTGGAAAATGAAATGGAATATTTTTTGATTTAATATCCAAAAAAGTTAATAATATTATATTTGCATTTATTATTCCTTAAAGATACTATTTTAATGTATAAATAAATATATATATACAAACCAAATGTGAAATAAATGACTAAGTATTGGTGGTACAGGGAATGCAATCCTGAGTTGCCTAGACACAAATGTTCTTTCTATTACTGTGGTAATTTATATTTAATTAAAGTATCTGTATCGTATCGGTATTGGTATCGGCACCTAAAAAAGTAGAGTATCGGTATCGTATCGGCCTCTTTTCTGGTATCGGTACATCCCAAATTATATATACTATATATATAGAAGTATATATAATATATATATATTATATAATATACTAATAATATTATATATATATAAATATATATATATATTATTATATAATAATTTATATTATATATATATATATATATATATAAATATATATATATATATATATATTTATATATATATATATTATATATATATATTATATATAATATATATTATATATATATATTATAGATATGATATATATATATATATATATAATATATATATATTATATATATATATATTATACGTTGACCAGCGGCTAGGGTCATGGATTGAATCCAAAAAGTAACCTGGTTAGCATCGAGTAAAGGGAAATGTATTTTGGTTGGGAGTTAAAGATGCTGAAGTTTTCTCCGCACTTATTAACGATAAACTAAGATAAGGATAATAAATAATTATATATATTTATAATAATATGATTTATATATATTATATATATATATTATATATAATATATTATATAATATATATATATATATTTATAATATATTATATATATATATATATTATAATAATAAATAATATATATATATATATGTAATGCCATGGTACATGAAATATATAACATTACTTTCATTTATGTATTTAAGGTAAAGGCCAAGTATTGCCATTGCAATATTATTTTTCTTTATAATATATTTATGTATGCTGCAAAGGCCCGATCAAAATAATGTAAATATGTTTGTATTTTAAGTGTAAATAACAACCAATGAAAACTCATCTTTTGAAGCTTAATTTTGAAAGCTGGATTATCATTGTCGGTTATTGACAAAGCTTTTTAATTTTGATTTTATATTATTATTATTATTATATTAATATTTTTAAGCTTGAGAAGGTCTACCGTCTTTATATATATAAATTATATATATTATAATATTATATAATATATATATATATAATAATATATATTATATATATATATATATATATATATATAAAATATTATATATATATTATTCTATATATATTAATATTTTATATATATATAATATATATATATATATATTATATATTTATATATATATATATATATATATATTATATTAATATATATATATATATATGAATTATTTGATAAAATATATTTTGTAAATTGTGGCAGCGCACAATATCTTCAATTTTTGTTAACTTTTTATATTTTTATTTTCAACGAAAGATTGTTATTTCTGTAGAAGGAGACGATTTTACAAGAAATACCAATCTTGCATTCTTTCTAAATGTCTGGTATATATATTTATCTTGATAAATTAATTGATAAATATATACATCATTTTATTTATTTGTTTTAAGGACTATGATTGGTTAAAAGGGCGTATCTAAATTACTGGAAGCCATATAAATAGTAAAAATGTGAATATTTTGGATCTTTTCGCTTTTGTTGTTGCTAATCCAAGATGTATATAGTTGGTAGCTCTTGACGCCTTATATATCCGATCAATTTATTATTTGTTAGTGTATGTGTATTTTGTATCCAAGAAGTGTTTGTTTTATATTTTATTACAAAGCAAATGTAATATGTGTTTTAAATATAATATGGTTATATAATTTCAATGTAGTAAATTGTGCTATTTATTTTGTAGTAAAGGTAAAGGTATTTAAAGGAGTGTTTTAAAGTAATTTGTGTTTATATTGTGAATATTTTATGCATTGTTATTTCAAAGCATCGTCTGCATATACGGTTTTGCAAAAGTGCATTGTGTCCAAATCGTTGCTAGATATTACTGGCAGGTAAGCTTTTGTATCATTGAAATTTATTTTTTGAAGTGTTGCAAATATTATCTTTGTTGTCAATAAATATAAACGGTTATCGTGTATTTATTTTTTAACATGATTGGTTAATTGTCCAAAAGTCACAGTTTATTTATTTAAAAGATTTGTTTAAATCACTAATTGGCAACTCTTTGCATTGTAGTCACAGCTGTTTTATGTCAGCTGGCCTTGCAGTATTTTGTGCACACTTAAAAATCGACATATTTTTGTAAATTTCAAATTCATTTAATTTTCAAGTAAATAGTTAATATCTCTTATCGAATCGATCAGTCTGTATATTTCTGTTAATAGGATATATGTTATATATATTCTTGAACATAAATATTATTGTATATTTTATAGATACATATTTATGGTCGAGGATTTATATAAATTTAAAGATAAAGCATTTTGTATTTTGTATTGATTGACAGCATAAAATATATCATTGGTATTCAGTACTGTGGTTCTATATTTTCTATGCGCATGTATGTGGATATCCAAGGACATCCAACTATATGTTCATGAATTTATAAAATCTAGTTTTGTAAGTACAGTACGTTTTTATTTTTATTTTTTTATTAAATATTTCTAAATTTACTCCCGTAGTTTCCTTGAGTGTTTCCCAAACGTAATTTTGACTTTGCTCAGTATTTGAATTTTCAAGTAGTAATTATTCTAGGTCTTAAAGACATTGTTTTCATGGTCAAAAACATTGATCATAAAACAGTGAGTTCATTGATAAGGAATAATACTGATTGAACGGTTTTTTCACATAAGGTACAAAAACTCCAGGTCAAACCCGTGGTTACCACTGAATGGTTTCAGATGAGCATAAGTTGCGTTGAGTTTTAAGTATAGATTTGTTCATGCCCAATATTGCCAAGGCCCAATAGCCTTCATCCTTAAACAGGAGCCTGGATATTTACCAATAACCAGGTTGAGATGTCTAAAAGGTGTTAGTTGTTTGATTGTCGGGCCTGGCCCCAAAGAATTTGTTTATAGTTCCCGAAGAAGTAAGTTTTACCAAAGAATTTGATATCTTTTCATCCCAGTCGCCATCATTAATTAAAAATGGTTATATGTCCTGGGAATCTTTAACAACTTCAAGTCAATTAAACTATCTCCTTATCTCAATGTTAAGATAGCTGTAGTGAATTCAAGATTTTTTTTGACCTGATATGTGGCCTGCATTTTGGAACGGGTAAAAGAGGGTCAATTTATGTTGTAAAATTTTTTTTAGTCCTTAAGACTGGCTAAGATTAAATGTGTGTGGACTTATGGTTTATATATAAGGATTTGTTTTTATCTGTATTGGCAGATTAGGGATATTCCTTCATGATAAGGAATGGTGCCGGATTAAATTGATTATTATGGCAATATTGATTTTAATGATAAGGCTGTATGATTTCTTTAACTGTCATAGTATTCTGTAAACCTTATGTTTAGGTTTGGAATAGGTATGACATTATAATTAAATAATAGTAGGTACTTGATATGGTTGGCTTTTAGAAGTGTTTCCACTTTTTGTTGTGATGGGGATAAAGAGGTGAGAAATTTTTTGTGACTGGTTAATGAAACCTGACGTAGAATAATTAAAAATGAAAAGATATTCCGAGCCATAAGGATAAAACCCTAGTTTGAAGGAAGAAACAAACAATTTTTTTCTGTGTTATTGTTTAAATTTTTAACTTCAATATTGAGCGGCTTCTGTGGTAATTTAATATTGGAAGTCGTATGGCTTTTTTCTAAAATTGTAAATTTTTAAGTAATACTTCTCAAAATGATTAATATTTAGTAAAATTAATATAATTATCTTGCCTTACATTTTTGTCGCTTAAAAAAAATTTATTCAAGTCTCTCGATAATAAATTTAAAAAGTTTTTTTAAAAATTAATTTTTGCTTCGTAAGATATTTCAATTTCATATTTATTTTACCTTATTTGAGTTAGATCGTTTCTTAAGATATGAGCAGGGTTAAACATTTTTTCATAAAACAAAAAAATAAAGTTTAGAAAAGAGAAAATAAGTGGAATTTAATAATATGAGGTTTTTTCAGAACCTTATTCCTGAATTTTTCGAAATTAAAGACCTTAACTTGGTAACCCATGGGAACTTTTGAACCGAAACCACACGGCTTTCTCGGATACGGGGAATGTTGGTGAGGAATTTTACTTCATGTATTTAGTTATTAATGGAACTATAATATATAAAATTTGGAACGTTAATTTTAATTAGATATAAGTATTAATTTTTAATTAATTTAGAATTTATTAAATTTTTATATTATATTTTTCAATTATATAATAATATAATCCATAAAACAATAATAATATTATTAATATCGTTTAATTAATTTCAAATTATGTAGGCTGACATAAAGTTCTGAGTTAATAATGAGTCAGTGAATTGATTAAATTATAAGTAGTTGTTAAATAGTAATAAGTGATTTTGTTACTCTGCGTTTTCTATTTCCCCGGTTAGGGATTTCCCTTTGAAACAACTTTTTTGGACATGAAAGTTATTCTAAATAATTCCGTTTACATTATTTTTTTATTTTCAAACCGGTATGACGCTTAGTGAGAACCCTAAAATGTGTAATTCGCCATTATTATTTTATGCTTTATGATATTTTTTATTCGGTGGTATAGCGATTAATATTTTAGGAAAGCCAAAAACAATGTGAATTTTGTTGGATTTTCGCTGTGTCCAAATAATAATGCTGTAACCGTCTATTTCGTAAAACAAAAAACTGAATACCGCCCGTAGTATTATAATACAGATTAATTAATTAAATATAGTACAGATAGGAATTAATATAAACACCACTAAAATTATTATTATTAAACCACCAATTGGCATATCACCGTCTACTTTTGCTGTACTAAAGTCTTATATAAATTTGAAAAATAAAATGCCTGAGGTTAAAATTGTCCCAGCTAAGGTTTAAATTTTACGTAATGGAGATAAGGAAACTCCCCGTGCCCGTTTAAGTAACGTAAAAGTTTTAAATATTTATTCATTACTTGGCTTGTGTCACTGAAGATAATTATGATATTGATAAAAAAATTAAAAAAATTATAAATAAAAGTCTTATTTGTCTTGTCTTACTTAAAAAAAAATTTAGGATTTTTATTTATTTATTATTATTAGCGCAATTTAAATTTTGATTTATAAGAAGAGTCTATTAAGCATTTGTAAAAGCTGAAAGATAAAAAATTTTATAATAAATAAGAAAATTAATTATTGTGCAATCATAATAGAGCTCCGTATAAATATTATCTGTAATAATTAAAGCTTGAATTAAATTAATTTATATTACTTAAATACAAAGGATTTATTCCTTTATTATGGATTATTATTATTTGTATGTGTTTCCTTATTAACAATAATTTTTTATATTTATTATTATTAAAATGCTAATATTATTAGTAAAGCGGGAAAGTATCGCACGAGTAGAATTTAACTTAATATAGAATATAAAATAAATATTATATAAAGTTTGAAGAAAGTATTGTTAGTTCAGAGAACTACATGGGAGCTGTACTCATTTCTTTTTATTATTATAATAACCTTTAAGTTACTCAATCCAAATCTAGATTATTCTATCATATCAACGTATTACACTAAATCACGCAGTATATTAAGGTCAATTAATATTTAAAGATAATTATATTATTTTAGTTATTATAATACTCGAAAAGGGTACTTAGGTGGGTTTACTCGACGACAATTAGTAATTTATTTAGCATGATTGTATATAATGTTTGACAGGCCAACAAGTGAACATTTACTACTCTTAATTACCTTATACAAAAAAGGACAACAACTTTTTATTGACGTTGCTTCTTTTAATAGTGGGTTAGATTGGCGACATGACAAGGGTTATCAATTCGTATTAATTCGCACACACTCTATTATTAGTTATATATTTATTATCCATTATTAATTATAATATTAATGTTTAGCTCTCAGTGAAATTGACCTTAAAGGGTAAAAAGTGTTGATATTATGCGTGCTTTAAGTGTTTCAATCTGATTTTTTAAGAGAGAGGCATCTACGCAAGATGACTGTAGAGAATCCCTCCTTATTATTCAAGCATTCATCCCAGTGCAGTTAGAGGATACAAAAGATAATTTTTAATTTATCAAGGAAAAACCAGAAGGAAAAGAACAGTCAAACGGGAATCCTGTGGTTATGACATCGGATAGTGTCTGATGCTCCTGCCCCAATCTTTGTCCTGAGGCGGTCAGTGAAAAAGCTTCGACGTTCTGCTCTGCAATTATGGAAAATAAATAAAAAAGTTCTTATTGATGAATCAGTGAAAATTGAATGAAACGAAATTTTATAGTGTGTACGAAGCCAAATCCTACCCCCTTGTCTAATTTCGGAGGAATATATAAACTGAGGAACAAGAACGTGGTTATAAAATGCCCTACATGTGTATCCACCAATAAGACTCCTCGAGTTATGAACCCCAAATTACCACTCCTCTGTCCGGTTGTAGCTCTGGAACGCGTACGTAGTTGTGTCGAGATAAGAACAATTTTCTAGGCCGTACGAAAGAATGTGTTTGGATCACGGTAATGTCGGAGTTAAACAATGGAAAAATAAGAGTTGTTGGACCTCAAAAGGAAACTTTCATCGGTTGAATAGATGCTCTCCCTTCATTGGAAAAGTTAATTGAATGTTGTGCGATATACCCCTTCATTATACGTTGAAGAGAATAGCAACACCGCAAGCGTGCTGCCAGAAGTTGTAAATGATTTGGTCATATAGAGGGGTATAATTGTTAAAAAGGAGCCATTTTGCTCCCTTTAAAAAAGTCTAAGCTGAAACCTTCGACAAAATGGGAAGTCGACCGAATTTCGAGTGTCGAGGAGGCCTCAGTAAAGATAGATTAGTGTCGAGCTATTAACTCATTACTTTGAGTAATGGAATATATTGTGCTATGAAGTTGTTCCCATCGCTAGAACGCTGAAGGAGATTCACCAAGAAGAATATGATCAAAAATATATAATTTGGATAATGGTCGAAGTTTGGAAGGTGGTAAAATTTTTATGAGGGGAAACCGTCCTTGAAGTGCCACAATCCTTGAGAACGAGATCGAATTCTAAATAAAATTGTCAGAAAAGCTAAAACCGCGGAAAAAAAAGCCTCCAATATGAAATTAATGATAAGGGCTTTACCATTATTGGTCCTAGGCGGTTACTTAAAAGATTGAGAAAATAACAGCGTTTAACTATTGATCGAGAGAAGATGAATGGAGTCGCCTATTACATGAACTCCCACTAGGGAGAGGTTGGGATGTAGTGTAAGACCCCATGCCCCAGCAAATAACAGATGTCCAGGAGACATGAGTGGAACAAAGTACAACTGATGGTCTGATGATTACAGACACGTAACCTTACGAGAGGGGTGAGATATTGAAGAAAAGGTTGATAACGCCAAGTCCGTTCACATCCCACCAATATCTTGGAGAAATGAGAAATGTTGTAGACTGTTGTAGATTTTAGAGGAAAATTAACCCATGTTGATGAAAGTACAAAGAAAACTTTTAAAGCGTCGGGAGAGAAACTTCTTATTTAAAAGTATAGTAGCTCTAGAAGGCTCACCGATATTCTCAAAAGACGAAAGCATAGAGTTTAAAATGACATTTATTTTCGATAATAAGTGGAGGAGATTGTGATGAAATGCCCCAAAAACCAGAATAATGTATGAGAGTCCTCAAATCAGCCAAGGATTGGCCAATGGAGGTATCCCATAATTTATGCCGTCTAATATGGAATAGTCACAAGGTTAGTCTTTGTGGAATCATTTAGAACCATCAGTTCGATATAAGAGAACAAAAGATATCAAGGAGATATTTGAACTGTGTTCTGAATAAAGTGGTCCTGTGGCGGTAATAAATATCCGTTTGCTGACCCAACGTTTGAGTAAAAGGGAAGAGAAGTGTTAAACAACGGAAGAACATGCTAATAAAATAGGATAAATTACCAACAGGTCCGAAGTCTTTGAGAAAATGACCAAAATAAGTGAAATTTTAAAAACTTAGCAACCAAATTTTAACTGGTAGGAGGAAGGATTTTGTGATCATCATCGGTTGTAAGGTGTCTTTTTGCAAAACTCATGATTTTGAACACATGTATTATTATATATCTATTATTTATTATTATTTATTTATTATGATTATGATTATTATTATTGAGTTTTAATATAATTCGGCGATAATGTGAAACATGTATTATATTTATATTATTATTATTATATAAAAATAGAGCAAAGATTTTGAATTTTTAAATTGGTTTTACTCATTACTTTTGTTCTTAAATTATGTTTATAATTTATTAATGGGAAACTGGTAAACAGTGTGGCTGTATAAGATAAAAGAAAAAGATAATGTGACCCCACGGAATATGAGGCATGAAAATAATGAATAGTATTACTAATCTTGGGTACAATGATTAAAAGAAAGTAATTCATGGAAAGAGCGGGAGGGAAAGAAGTAAAAAGTTTTTAAAAAGTCCATGAGATTTATTGTTGGATGTGAGTAGGAGTGTTATAGATGTCAATGCTTCTGGAGTAATTATTTTATCTAAGGGAAGATGACTCGCTAGTAGCATGAAGTATAGACGATAGAGTGTCGCCCGGAAGAGAACCAGAAAGATCCAAAGATACTGTAGAAATATTATGGAGAGAAAAGTGAAGGACTGATGAGGATGTACCCCGAAGCGAAAAGAGAAGAGGAGAAAATGTTATGGAGGTGCCGGTGGAGGAAAAGTGCGGGTTAAAGATTCCACATTAACCCTGACTGTCATGATTGGTGAATGTTCGTAGTTGTGAGTGATCCGTATATATTTGATGGTTCATTGTATTAAAAGATTATCTTGGTTACTGAAAGTGAAAATGAAAGCTGACCCTATTTTATGTTGAAAAGATATCTTTATATTTTTGTGACCCTGGATGGAAACACTACGAAATTACTTTAAAGACCAACTTGTTTACTATGTTTTTTACAAGTTTTCTAGTTTATATTATTACACAAATTTTAATAATAGAGATGCACCTGTTCCAAGACTACTTGATTAAGAATTACTCCCATCCATTTCGAATAGTCCGCTTAACCCTTGAATGAAAAGAGTTCTCTCTTTAAATAATAAGTAACACAACACAGTAAATGATTGGAAAACAAAATTGTTTTAATAACATTAAGTGATGTCCCATAAAAAAAAGGAGTGAGCCTAATCTAAATGAGAACATTCCTGGCTATCTATATTTAATTATGGTAATGTGTGCTCAAAGAATTGTACTGCAGCTGACTGTATTATTAATTATTATTATGTAATTTTAATTTACATTAAAAATAAATTTATACTTATCTATTATTATTATATTATTATAACAATAAAATTTAATTTATATTTGATTTTATATTTATGTTAAATTTATATGTGTGTTAAAGGCACTTAAGAGTTTATAATTATTATTGCCTCAATTGTCCCAATGAATTATTATTTTCCTTTAGTTTATATAATATCTAGTATTTATTATTTTTAAATATGGTTAAATTGGCTGCAATAAGATTAGATTTGGTAAATATTGTAATAATTTAGTTTTAGGTTATATAATCTTAGTGAAATATAACCTAAATTCCTTTGTTGGCAAAGCATTACAAATTGCTGGAAGGTCGGGGCAGAAATTATCATTCGGGCTCATGGGGTTTATTCGAACAATTAAAGCTTTAAATAAAATGGTTGAATTTCGTGTATAAGTTTTTTTCGGTTTCTATTCCGTTGGTAAGCATATAATCTCTAAGTAATTTATTATTTATTTTATTTAATTTTAATTTTTTAGTTTTTTTTATGTGGATAAGATGTATATTGTGTGTATTTTTGTGTTATTTTTTATAAGTGGTTTTTTTTTAATATTAATTTATATAATTATTTTTACAACTGGGTGCTTTTTTATTAATATTATTGGTGTATTAATTTCCCTCTGTAAAGCGTCCGTCTCAATATATTTTCATTGAATATTAACTCTGTCTTCCAATTTTATTAAATAATTATTTTTATATATTTATTTATTTTTTTATGTTATTTTAATATAATTATTTTATGTATTTTTTATAAGTTATTTTTATTAATTATTTTTATTTATTATTAATATAAGTGATTTATAGTAGTGTAAATTATTATTTAGATTAGATTTATAATTTTATCTCTCAATTAAAACCTACTGTTTCTTTTCGTTTCTTTCCCCTTTACTTCTCTTTAATGTATATCGATATTGATTCTTCTGCTCTACTCTTTCTTTTCTGCTACTCTTCTACATCATACACTTCTTATCCTTACAGACTCATTCTTACTCTCTCTAGTTATACAAAAAAAGTTCAGCTAACATTATATTATTATGAAGAAAGTTAATAATGGTTATAATCATATTAAGTTATATTTATAACTTAATTTCAATAATTAAATTAATTATTATTGTTATCATTAATTGATTATTTATTATTTATATGAATATTAATTATAATTATTTATTTATTTTTATATATTTATTTTTAAATAATTATTTTAAAAAAAGCCAAGTGGATTAAAGGATAATTGCGTCATATTTCGATAATAATCCTTCAAAAATTATTTCTTTATAAAACGATCCTTATGATGAAGTATACTCATCTATATACTATATAAAGTATATATACCTATAACGATTCCATACTTATTTAATAATTAACTAATCTTACTACTTTATCATGTAATTAATTCAATTTACTATAAGATGGTGAATATACTTACCTTATAATATTTTTAATATAATTATATTAAAAACCTTATTAGTTTTATTATATATCAATGGAGGAATTTAATTCTATGAATGTAATATAAATTTACCTGTGAATTTATTAATAATATTAATATATTATTATTATAATTAATTAATATAATTAATATTTATAATATAATTTTACATATATTTTTTAGTATAATTAATAATATAGTAATTAGTGCTATATTTATCATATATATAGTAAAAATATATATAACTATTATATATTATAAGAGTTATATTGATAATACTATTTATGTATTAGATTTGTGGATATCTGCGGCCCTGAAAATAAACATATATTCAGTATTTTTTGGTATTAACCGTGTTTTAGAGTCTAATTTTTAATTTTTCCAACTCAAGGATTTTATTCCTTTAAGAAGGAGTACGATTATTTACCCACAGAAAATGACAAGTCATGCAAATTCTTTCAAAAATTAACTCATTGGCCTTTAGGAGATATGTATTATTTATTCTTAAGAAATAAATAAATCTCGATTTATTATTAGCATTTTTTTTTGAGTTCTCTTAAAAGGGATAATGCTAATGATATATGTGCGTGCTAAAAGTTGCGCTCGGTGCACAAATGTCCTAAATAATATGGAAAGACCTCCATATGAAATATATATAACACAAATTTGGGGACATTAAAATTTACTCGATCTTTATCGTCTTGTATTTGCTTGGTTGGCTAAATCAAAGAAAAATCGTATAGTCAGTTTGGGTGTTAGTTTCCTGTGTGCACCAAATATCCGTCATAATACTATGCCCGATCAAATTTCTTTAATGTTAGTGTAAAATGAGTATTTTTGTATCCAATTCGAAAAACAGTTGCAATGTTTTCTTAGATTTATGTTTTACTCAATCCCATCCAAAAACATTGCCCCATAATGCTAAATATTTGTGGAGTTGCTCCTTAACACAGTGTATAGATCATTTGTTAATCAGTCATGAATTTCAAAGTTTGTAAAGTTAAAAAATGTTTTGTCCCTTAATTTAATTATTTAGTAGTTAATAGGGTTAATAACGGATGTGTGATGTTAAAGGAAGATGATTAATGATTTGCCGAATTGTAAAAGGAAATGTTCAAATTTGTGTTCTCTCAATTGTCCTGAATATTTTTAATGTGAGAGACCAAATATTGTATTTAGTTAACACACGATAATATCAAAACCAAACGGATTTCTCAAAATGCAAATCTCAGTTCTGAGTTAAATACACGGCATCTCGAGGTACGCTCAAGTCATAGATAAATGCATTGTATGTATTAGATACACTATAAAATAATATATCTCGCTTTGCAAAAGACTCGAACTCTTATATGGCCCAGGTAACGCTATTTAAACTTCTGATTTCCATTTGCTCTGCGTAAGTTTCAGCATATTTGTATTTTTTGATCGATAAGATGACCAGAAGAGTATATATTTTTGCTTTTCTCTGTCCTCATTAATAAGTAAAAACCGTTAATGCTCACCTATTAAGGTATCCCGATCATCGAACAAATTATAGAGCCTTATTAAGATATCAATAGGAATATTAATTGTGTATATCATTTACTTCTTTTAGAATACACGTTTATATAAAGAGTCAGTGTGTAATTGTCCAGAAAGAAATATGGCGGTGGGGTGTGGTGTGTGTGTGTGTGGTTGGTGTGTAGAGTTGCATCTTTGCTTGTTACATGATACCTTTATTTAATAGAATTATGTATTAGTTTAAATCCAACTATTTAGACACCTTGGTCCTATTTTGTTAGTAGCGAACAGCTCTGCTAATATTTCTGCAAGCTCTGCCTACTTGACATGATTTTAGTGCAAGACTCTCTCAGAAAGCTCGCCGGAACTATTAATGAAATTTTATGTTAAATTCCCAATTCAATTTTAATTTCCAAGTAGATAGTTAAAAGTTTGCTATATCGTAGATTCCCCGTTCAGTATTGTATATTTTGTTTTAAATATAAGTGATGTATTTATATCTTTCATTGATAAACATAATAGTGTGTGTTGGATATTTGTCCATAATAGATAACAGTTATTATATTTAATAGAGCCCGTAGGAAATTATAACTAAATACTTAAGCAGGTCTAAGTTTTTAATTTTTGTAATTATTTTTGTTATTTTCTACATTTGTTGTTTATCACTACTTATAAAAAGTTAATTGAATGTGAGATTGGAAATAATTGTAATTCAAGGCTGACTTGTGTTTTATTTAATATTTTCTTATGATACGGTATGTGATTTTGTGATATTCCCCGAATACAATTTAATAATTTGTACATTATATAGATTATCTCTTATATCTCTTGCTATTAAAACTTTTTGTGACAGTATACTAGTTTTTAGTGTTTTTAGAGTCGTTTTATTTTAATTTTATTATTAAAAATTGTCTAAAAATTCTCAGTAGGTTCCTTGATTGTTTACCCAAACGTTATATTTTACTTTCACGTAGATATATTTTTGAAATTCTTTCATAAGTATTATATATCTCTTTAGGTCTTACCATGTTAACATTTCATTATGTGTGTGTGATCAATGAATGCGAAAAGAGTATGAGAACGATATATTTGTTTAATATATTCCATAATATATAGCGTCGCCCATTCTTCATGATTTCTCTGAGTCCTCATAAAGTATAGCGCAAAAATATTTAAAACTGTGCTGAAAGTTATGTTAATTGTGAGCGGTACTTTAACACATAGAGGGTAAGGTATAAAGAAATCTCGTGAATAGAGTCTCTAAGATACCGTTGTCATATATTTGATGTAGTGTTACGCTTTGAAGGGAGGTTATAAAGCTTAGTTTTTTAAGAGGTTTGATTGTATCAATTTTTTTGTTAAGCTACAGACATCTCTTGTTCTGCCCGTAAGTTAAGTAGGCTACTAAAGGATATAGAGTACCATCCTATAACCTGATTGAGAGAAGGAGGACTGAATAGAGGAATAAAATACCAGAGTCGCATTTAATAACCCGTAATTATCAGGCTCTCTGTGTGTAATCTCTTGTACGCAAATCTGTTTTAGTAGGTGGAATGTCCAAACGGATATAGAGACCCTGGGCACCCAGTGTGATTTAGAGTCTTTTGTTTAGTCCCGCCTTATCGCGAATAAGACGTAATAGAGTGGGTAGATTAGGACACCTCTATAAATTATTATGTATTCCGACTCTGTGCCAGGTTTTAATAATCCCTCCCTGACTAAGAGGTCTCCACATTACTTCGCGTACACTCTTTGAGTATATTATATTATGGGTGACTATAATTATATTAATTCAAACAGTATTATAAGTAGAGTATATTTATTTATAATATGGCACACATATTTATCCTAGATACATTACTATTTTTTTAATTTTAAGATAAAATGTAGATATAATTGGGCGTATTTCATACTATTGCAAATTTATATATGTAATTTATTACATCTCAATATTAAATTTAATGTTTAATATATATTTAATGTATATTAGGACTAAAAAAAAATAATATTATTTGATAATTATATCTTTTTACTTGTCTATTCATATTCGAACTATATATCTATATATACGAGTTCTTGAATATTATTATGACGATAAATTATCTATTAATAATAAACATATATTATGTATATTTTTTATATTAATATAATGTTCTTATATATATTTACTATCCGTTCGAGAGATTATTTATTATCTTTAGTTAAAAAGTTTAAAATTATATATGATTATTTTATCCGATATTAAATATTTTTAATAATTATTTGAAATTTTCTATTATATGGTTAACCGGATGAATTTAGCGGACTATTTTTTACCAGCTCCTATTTAAATTAATTTTTTAATTCAAAATTTGTTATAACTCAAAGACAGTTAATATATTTTGTTTCAAAAATCCTAAAAAAGTTAATAATAATTCCTATATCATTATTGAGAAGTAATATGTATTAATATGTTAGTATACTGTATTGAAATTAATTTTTTAATTATATTTAAATTATATATATATAAATTAATAATAAAAGTAAATCGAATTCATTTAAAGAATTAATAATTTAGATTTGTAGACCTTACATTTATTTGTTATAAATATAAAATTAATATATATATAATTTTATTATTATATATAATATTAATATATTTATAAATAATTTATGATATATTAATCCCTTAAGATATATCTAACTATATTATAATATATTTAATATTCCAAGTGATTTATATATTATTTGATAATATATTTTATAAATATGGCCGATAACTTACGCCTATATACGATCTTCTTTCCGATATATAAAGAGCGCGCGGTACCCATATAATTTCCATAGTTAATATAGTACTAATTTCCCGGGGCCATATCAATTAATATAAGCTCTAGCGCCTATAAGCACATATGTATATAGATCGAAATATATTTGGTAAGGTGGTTGGGCTTTTTACGTGTAGTTTGCGGATATATATCTCTCAGATCACAGAATAAGAAGCATTTAAGGGGAGCACTATAAACTTATTTCTTCAGAAATCACGTGCTAGAGCCTTAG
>JABUQX010066936.1:20000-27537 GCA_015478945.1 Trachelipus rathkii | reverse complement strand
CCGATTTCAGCTTCGGCTTCGGATCCCACTAAGGATTCTGAACTATTTGAAAATTTTTAGGCACGTCTTCTATCAAAAAATTTTCACCTAAAAAACTCCGAATTCCACATTACTTAAGATTCGCACTATCTGAAAAAATTGTTCAGCATGTCTTCTGGCAATAAATTTTTCATCTAAGAAAAGTATTTCTTGAAAAAATTTATATCCATTATCCGTCTCCGAATCCGTCTCCGGATCCGGATCCGGACCTGACTAAGGTTTCTGCACTATTTGAAAATTGTTCAGTACGTCTTTTGGCATTAAATTTTTCACCTAAAAAAATATATTTTGAGAAAAATTCATACCCGGGCTCCTGCTCCTGCTCCGGCTCCGGCTCCGGCTCCGACTTCACCTTCGGCTCCGGATCTGACTAAGGTTTCTGCACAATTTCAAAATTGTTCAGCACGTTTTCTGGCAACAAATTTTTCATCTAAAAAAATATTCTTCGGAAAAAAATTATACTATTGCACAGGCTCTGACTCTGGCTCCGACTTCGACTCCGGCTACGACTCCGGATCCGGATCCGACTAAGGATACTGCACTATTTTAAACTTCTTAGCACGTCTTCTGGCAACAAATATTTCATCTAAAAAAAAATTCTTGCAAAAAATTTATACCCAGAATCCTCCTCCCGCTTCGGATCCGGATCCGGATCCAAGTAAGGTTTCTTCAATATTTGAAAATTGTTCAGCATTTCTTCTGGCAAAAAATTTTTCACCAAAAAAAATATTTTTCGAAAAAAAATCAAACTATGGCATCGGCTCTGACTCCGGCTCCGACTTTGACTCCAGCTCCGACTCCAGATACGGATCCGACTAAGGATTCTGCACTATTTGAAAATTGTTCAGTACGTCTTCTGGCATTAAATTTTCGCCTAAAAAAATATTTAGTGATAAAAATTCAAACCCAGGCTCCGGCTCCGGCTCCGGCTCCGGCTCCGGCTCCGGCTCCGGCTCCGAGTCCAGCTCCAATTCTTACTCTGGCTCCGACTTCATCTTCGGCTTCGGATCTGACTAAAGTTTCTCAACTATTTGAAAATTGTTCTTTACGTCTCCGGCTCCGGATCTGGATCTGGCTCCGTCTTCTGCTCCGACTTTTGCTCCGGCTTCGGCTCCGGCACCGGCACCGGCTCCGGCTCTGGCTCAAACTTCGGCTTCAGCTCCGGATCCGAATCCTGATCCGATTAAGGATTTTGCACTATTTGAAAATTGTTCGGCAGGTCTTCTTGAATAAATTTTTCATCTAAGTATAATTATCTCTTGAAAAAATTTATACCCAGGGTCCGACTCCGAATATGTATCCGAATCCGGATCTGGACCCGACTAAGGTTTCTGCACTATTTGAAATTTGTTCAGTACGTTTTTTGGCATTACATTTTTCATATAAAAAAATATTTTTTGAAAAAAATTCATACCCAGTCTCCTGCTCCGGCTTCTGCTGCAGCTCAGACTTCACTTTTGGCTCTGTATCTGGGTAATGTTTCTGAACTATTTGAAAATTGTTCAGTACGTTTTCTAGCAATAAGTTTTTCACCTAAGGAATATTTTTAAAAAATTCATACCCAGGATCCGGCTCCTGCTCCGTATCCGGCTACGGCTCCGGCTCCGACTCCAACTCCGACTTCGGCTCCGGCTCCGAATCCGACTAAGGTTTCTGTATTATTTGATAATTTTTAAACACGTCTTCTATCAATGAAATTTTCACCTTAAAAAATATTTTTCGGAAAAATCATACCCTGGCTCCGACTTCATCTCCGACTTTGAATCCGGCTCCGGCTCCAACTCCGAATCCACATTCTTAAGGATTCTGCTCTATTTGAAAAATTGTTCAGCAAGTCTTCTGGCAATAAATTTTTTATCTAAGAAAATTATTTCTTGAAAAAATTTATACCCAGGATCCGTCTCCGAATCCGGATCCTGACCCGACTAAGGTTTCTGCACTATTTGAAAATTGTTCAGTACGTTTTCTGGTAATAAATTTTTCATCTAAAAAATATTCTTCGGAAAAAAAATTATACTATTGCACAGGCTCTGACTCTGGCTTCGACTCGACTCCGGCTCTGATTCCAGATCCGAATCCGACTAAGTATTCTGCACTATTTGAAATCTGTTCAGCACGTCTTCTGGCAACAAATTTTTCATCTAAAAAAAAATTTCTTGAAAAAAATTTATACCCAGAATCTTGCTCCCGCTTCGGATCCGGATCCAACTATGGTTTCTGCACTATTTGAAAATTGTTCAGTATTTCTTCTGGCAATAAATTTTTCACCTAAAAAAATATTTTTCGAAAAAAAATCAGTTTATGGCACCGGCTCTGACTCCGGCTCCAACTTTCACTCCGGTTCCGACTCCGGATCCAGATCCGACTAAGGATTCTGCACTATTTAAAAATTGTTCAGTGTGTCTTCTGGCATTAAATTTTTCACATAAAAAAAAATATTTTTGGAAATTTTTTTTTTACCCAAACTCCGGCTGGGACTCCAGCTCGGGCTCCTGCTCCTGCTCCGAGTTCATCTTCGGCTCCGGATCTGACTAAGGTTCTGCCACTATTTGAAAATGTTTGTGTTTAGTACGTCTCTGGCATTTAAAATTTTTTCACCTAAAATATATTTTTTGAAAAAAAAATCGTTTCCGGAATCCGGCTTCAGCTCCGGCTCCGGCTCCGGCTCCGGCTCTGACTCCGGCTCCAGCTCCGGCTTCGGCTCTAACTTAAACTTCGGCTTCAGAATAAGATGTCTGCACTATTTGAAAATTCGAAAAAAAATCATCCTCCGGCTCCGGCTCTGGCTCCGACTTTGACTCCGGCTCTATCCTCGGATCCGCATCCGATTAAGGATTCTGTACTATTTGAAAATTGTTCAGCACATCTCCAATATTTCCTCTAAAAAAAAAATCATTTCATGAAAAAAAATATTAAACCTAAGATACTGCTCAGGCTCCCGCTCCGACTCCGGTTCCAGCTCCGGTTCCGGATCCGGTTCCGGCTCCGGTAATGGGTCCGGCTCCATTTATTTGACTGAGTAAAATCCGGAGAATGAGTTAGAGGTTGAAAATATGAAACAAAATAGATTTTCTATAATTATAAATAAAACATTTTTTGATTCAAAACCTGGAAATACACTTTTGACTGGAATTGAAATTTTTTAGTTCGACACCTCTCTAAATATATATCTGTATCTAAAAAAACATTTAGAATTTTTAAAAAATAATTACACGGAGATGTTCAGGAGGAATATTTCTACTAAATTTAGTCAAACCAAGACACACATCTCCCCACTTATATACGACGTCGAATAAATATGACACTTCATCCTTGCAAGGACATACAACGCACCATAGTAATAAAAAAAAAATTTTTTGTGGGGAAAAATTTTGATTTATGCTTTCAAAAAGTAGGGGATCTAGTTATGAAGTCTTCCCTTAACCCCATTCACTCAATCCCAACACGAATGTACCTCAAGAATTCAATATCCCTTGTACGTCGGATCAGTATCTAGATACATCCAACGTGTTTAAATATCCGATCACCACATACTGTAGCGTGCACTGAATCAAATTTCCTGTAAACTTGTTTTAACCAGATTGAAGTTTATCTCAATGAAACTTCACAAGGAGCTTCAGCAGTAAATTATCTTTATAGAAGTTATATAGAACATTTTCTAAGTTTTTTAGACGATGCTAAACAAATTCTTCATCTCCGGCCATGATGCGATTTTTTATAGGTCTCAAAGGACTGCTAGTCAAACAATAGATTGAGCTGCTAAACCACAAGTTAACACATGAAATTTACGGTCGCTTGGGAAGTAGGCGGGAATCCTTCTTCAGGAAAGGCTATCTTACCAGCTGGTAGACATTAGAATTCGCTTAACCAGATCAAATACTAAAATTGCTCTTAAAATAAAAAGTAAACCTGCTGCTACAACTCTATTTCAAGAACCTGTTTTTGTTTCAAGCCGATCTTTACGTTTGAAAAGTGAAATTATTATCCACAGAGACATTTTTTTATTGAAAAATCGCTTTTGAACACTTACAAGCAAAGTGATCCTATCAGAAGAGTTTGAAACCAACTACTGAATTTCTATACAGGCAGATATCGAAGGTATCAATAGGTGCGCCTAGACATTTAACGAACCTAACCTCAGAAAGCAAGTAATAAAGAATTCTTGAAAACGAATGAAGCGGCTCAAGAGAATTAGAAAAAGTCGCCCCTTAAAAAATTCGCCCCTCTGGACTTAAGGGTATCAGTTTTCCATGATAAAACGGACTATGAAATGTTAATACAATGGTTACATATCTCTTGTCATAACCTTTTTACGATTTAATAGCAACGCTATTTCATGTAACGACAGCGGAACAGGGCTACATCTTGAAGATTACGCTAAGAATAGTAATTTATATGATTACGTCTCACAGCGGATCTTTCAGCTTGTAACGCCAATCATTTAAATATATTAAGAAAGGGACATTAGGGTTAAGTCTCTCCTTCGGTGGAAGTCTGCAGTCAACTATTGAATGTTTGGTTTATTGGAAGCTATTACCAGCTAATTGAAATGATAGAGTTGCCTAAACGTCCTTTTAACATTATTAACTTATGTACGAGAAAGAATAAAACAGTATTTAAAACCGAGGCCACAGAGTTATTAGGACTTTTCGCTATTGCGAAGTAGAATTCCTGATGAGTGGAGAAGGGGACCTAGTTTTGTATTACCACTCACCGAGTTCACATTACAATGTTGGAATTATGATTATCTAAATATAGGAGAAAAATGGAGCTATTTACATTGATTGATTCTTTGATTTAAAAAATTTATTTGATTAAATATTAAAATAATTGTCATTTTTATAAAATTAATAGTTTAAATTATATAAAAACTATGTCGCACCCTGTTCAACCATCATACTCTAATTTATGTGGAGTTTTTGTATGTACTTCATTAAATGTTTTTAAACAATGGATCTTTTAATTGGATTTGTAAATGTATCTTGATGTTAAAAATTTGTATGTCAGCGACTGGTTATTCTTACCTATTTAATAAAATGCTTTAAAGTAAAAAACTTGATTTTTTATTACCCATAGAAAAGTTAGTTTTCACAAACACACACCAACACACATACACACACACACCACACACACACACACACCATATATATATATATATATAGATAATATATTAATATATATATATATATATAATATATATTATATATATAATATATATATATATATATATATATAAATATATATATATATATATATATATATATATATATATATATAGTAGATATAAATATAATATATATAATAAAGTATTATATATATATATATATATATATATATATATATATATATATATATAATATATATATATATATATATATATATATATGTATATATATATTATAATTTTTATATATAAATATATAAAATATATATAATAATATAAGATATAATATATATATATATATATATAATAAAACAATGAAGTTATTCTTACAAAATTGTGTGTTCAAATAGGACTTGAATTAGTAAAGCAGTAAGGACATACAACATAGCAGGGGTGAGTGGAGAGCCCCTTCTGAAACTACTCGCTCTACTTCCCTATTGATTTATAGCATTATGGTCGATAATAAACATGTTTTTATTTAAAAATTAGCAGTTTTATAGTAAAAAAAACTATAAAATGTTTAGTTTTATCAAAATATAAAACGGTTGACTCAAAATGTAGAAAACGGGTTATTTGAAAAGAATATACAAAATAGTGTAATCACTTTATTTAAAGTTTACATTAACGTCACCACTAGAAATATTTTCGCGTTCGCGCAGTAATATTGCGCCTGAGGGGGCGCACGCAGCGGTTTCGCTCCGGGGAGCGCCAACGGGTGCGCTCGCGTTGGCCTTCACGTCACGTCACCCATCTGGTAGAGAAAGTTGAAAACGTCTTCACTGGATACGCACTCTGTGATTTTTCTTATAACTCTAGCCCCAGCACTGGATCGGCCTCAGGCTCCAGCACCGGTACATACAATACCTTAGCTGCTCCTCTATATGAGACTTCTTACTTCATCTTTTTATTCCCTTTCTCCATCTTTATTTGTTAAGCCAGCCATGTTTCTCTTCTTTTTCAGTTGGGACCCCTTCTTTCTTTAGGCTTATTATAGATCTCTGAATAAAACAAATTTATTCACCATCTTCTCTACACTCACCAAATTTCATCTATCTACGAACATTTTTTGAATTTTAGAGCTCGACCCATCACATATCGGGCGTAGTAGTGTGAAAACTCAGTAAGATAGGTGAAACCACCACCAGCAGTCAGTGTAGCAAGTATACCAACTTTGTGAGGGAAACATAAACTCTATGATATCCCTTAAGAGCATTTTCAAATTTTAAAGGGGCTGCATCCACCCTTCGAGGTGATGCAGACACATGTAACCACGTCTATGAAAAGGTGACACCCATACCTATACATATACTAAATTTCAACCAGATGCGATTTATAGAACACAAGAATGAAAAACTGACCCTAACCGCTTTGATGAGTCATCTTATTAAATATATAGAATATGTAAAATATATATACAAAAAATATCCTAAAATCATTTAAGCAACTTATTTTCAATCTTGCCAATGCCGTATTCAACTTTGTGGCTCAGCACCCCCTTAAAGGGGATCCAAGGGAGGTAACATTGTCTACGACGATGTTACCCCATAAGAAAGGGGAGACCAAATTTGAGGGGGATACGAGGTCTCTAAGACTCCCGTTGCTAGTGGAACATATCTTAAGCCAAACATTTGCTATTTTTCGACTAAATGGCTATCCGACTACTTAACGTATATATTTATATATACTATATATATATATATATATAATATTATACTAATATATATATTATATATATATATATATATATATATATATATATATATTATATATATATAATATAATATATATATATATAATATATATTTATATTATAATAATATATAATATATATATCTTTGTCTATCCAAACATATTTATATATATTATATATATATATATATATATATTATATATATATATATATATATATATATATATATATATATATATAGAAAGGACGCTCAGTTCAAGAAATATATATACTATATGTTCTTTATATATATATATATATATAATGAAATAAAGAAAAAGAAATCAAATTTAGGTAGGTTTGCTAAATTGTGCATTTATTATTATTATTATTTTTATTATTATTATTATTATTATTATTATTATTATTATTATTATTATTATTATTATTATTAGTAAACTGATCGATATAAATTTTGATGTTTTTATAAAAGCAGTCGATTCTAAAGTTTTTTTGTCGTTGATTCCGAAGCTGTAATCAGGTTTTCTCTATCACGAATAGTCTTTTCAGAAATCAAGTTTTATTTTTGTACATTTAACTAAAATTGCCTATATATATATATATATATATATATATATATATATATATATATATATATATATATA
>JABUQX010066936.1:0-15000 GCA_015478945.1 Trachelipus rathkii | reverse complement strand
AGAAACATTTTATATGAATTATAAATAGTTCCTATCTCTCTAAAAACTTTTCAAGTTTTTTTTTTCCACCGTTTATAGTTTTCATAAAAATTGGCCCAAAATTTATTTTCAGATATTTATATATATATAATATATATATATATATAAATATATATATATATATATATTGTATAGTGATATTATAATAGTAATATATAGTAAATAATATATACTATATATATATAATATCATTAATAATATATGATATTATAATATATATATATCGTTTTGTGTTAAAGTAGTGTCAAATAAAAAATATTAGAAGTTACTTTAAGAACATATACGAATTTGTTTTATTTTTATATAATAATATATATAGGAGTTATATATATATAATATAAATAGATATATATAGTATATAAGTAATATATAATAATAGTATATATAGGTACTATATAGAATCATAAACGATTTGTTTATTTTCTATATTATAGTATATATATGATTACAAATCGTTTGTGTACTTAAAGTAACTTGCAATAAAAGTAAAATTTCCATTCATAAATAAATGGACGAATTGAAGTCCAAGTTTTCCTGCTGGCTCACAGATCTGAGTGATTCCTCCTTGCTAGTCTTTTATCATCTAAGTTCTTTGTGAAGTTGTGAATGTTATGAGGGTGTGAAGGCTCTGTTAGAATAATAATAATGAGGGCAAAATATGCAAGTCTATTTTGGTTTTAATGATTTTAATGACATCGCTGCAGCCCATGGTTGTCTTGATAGGATTTTAAGAGGATTTAAGTCTCGATATCGAAGGAAACAAAATTATATTTTTCTAATTTATTTTATTGATATTTATTTTCATTTTTTATTTAATTTGTTGATAAATAATTTCGTTATCAATTCCTTAAAACGAATCGAGGAATGATTGAATAAAATTAGGTTTCTATTATTATTATTATTATTATTATTATTATTATTATTATTAATCTCAGGTTTGTAAAAAAAGATAATACAAGAATTTTACACATTTATTTAGAATAAATTTGATCGTTAATTTTTTTTTGTGATAATAAAAATAAACAAATGAAATGAAAACTATTTTGACTGCTTTATTTGTATTTTTTATTTATTTATTATTTTTTTATTTTTTTATTTTATTTTTTTTTTGTTATTTCCAACAGTCTGTATATTATCCTATGCTACTGTTTGATAATTTTAAAGTTATTATATTTTCATAGTAAAATATTTTTTAACGTGGTATTTTCTTCCTTAAGAGATATACTGATAGAAAAATCAGAATAAGATAATATATATAAATAATATAATAAATAATAAATAATATATTATATATATATAGTATATATAATTAAAATAAAATAATATATAAACGTTGAGTAATAATATGAGTAATAATAGTAATATAATATATGAATTTAAGATATTACAAAGTGATCCAATAATATTTCAAATATTCCCATTACGTCGTATCCATCGATAATATATTAATTATATAATATATAGTAATATAATATAAATAGTTATAATATAGTAGTAATAATAATAAAAAAATATATAGTAA
Source organism: Trachelipus rathkii (assembly GCA_015478945.1). Lineage (NCBI taxonomy): Eukaryota > Metazoa > Arthropoda > Malacostraca > Isopoda > Trachelipodidae > Trachelipus > Trachelipus rathkii. The sequence continues at coordinate 13,439 of JABUQX010066936.1, read as the reverse complement.
TAATAAATATTATAAACGTATAAAAGATTTCACTTTAACAATAGTGAGGTTCAGTGGTAGGAGGTGATATATAATATAATATTAAATAATAGTAAGTAATAATATATTATAATAATATAATAATATTATATTAAGATTTGACAATACCATAATTGATTATTCATATTCCATTCGTCGTTACCATCGATATAATATATATATATAATATTATATATATATAAGAGGAGTATATATAGATAGAGGGATATAAATATACTATATAGTATAGTATATATATATATTATATATATAAATATATTAATATTTAAGTATTATATATAATAGTATTATATATATATAATATTCTTGATATTATGATAAATGGTTAAATTTACCGCAACAATTCAAGGAAAGACGAGTAGATAGATAAGATAATTATAATTGATTATCCTTATAGCAAACAAATTTAAAAATTAAAAATATATAAATACGACTTTGAAGACTTATTTATTATAACGTTCGTATATTTTATAATGAATATTTCTAGCCTTTTACCACCAGGGGAAGAAAATCTTCACATGTCTTGTTAAAAAATTGAAACATTGGGTGGAATAGATGCAAACATTCATCATTGAAATAAAATTTAATTTAAAAAAAAATAGCGGAGAAAGTTTTTTTTTTTTTTTTTTTAATTCATCATATTTTAAAAATTTATTTTAAAACTTGGTCATTACTTCATCTAGTTACCATTCTCATCACGAAATCTTTAAAAAAAAAAAAAAACAGCAGAATTTGACACTAAATGCGGTCTTAAAGACCAGCATTTGATAATACACGGCATTCTAAAGTAAGTCATTGGAAATGGAGAAAATTGAATGAAGAGAATTTAATTATTTTCAAGAAGGATGGGAACAGGGTTGACAGAGAAAAGATGAGGCTGTGTGGAATGACAATAAATATGACTGGACAGTTCAGAAGAGCAGGTAATGCTTTATTTTCGATAGCATAAGGAAACTAATACAACAATTCGAATGCTTGGGAAAGCCAGTGAAGTAGAAAGAGTAGAGGAGACTAAACGCCCTAGACTCTTAAGTCTTTCAAGGAGAATTGTATGAGTGAAACCACTCCTTGTTTAATTTGTATTTCCTAAAAGAACGAGCGATAGATACTCTTATACACGGCAAGCAATGGGGTGTTGTGAGGAAGCACACCTCTTAGATTAAAAGGCTTGTACAAAGCAATGAGGTAAACACTTAGATCCTTCCGAATATATATATATATATATATATATATATATATATATATATATATATAATATATATATATATAATATATATAGGTGAATATATATAGTATATATATAATATATATATATATATATATATATAAGTATACTATACATAAATCACCCTTATACTATTTCTAAAAGTACAAAACAAACTAGCAAAATTTTCAAAGATTTCATCAACGACTGTAGCAATGTGCGGATAGGGTTAAAAGATTTTTTTTTCCTGCACAACTTTCAATCGATGCTTCGAAATAAATATTACTATTCTATTACGATGTTGCTGTATGCAAGGCATCTATAAGGAAAGTAAATCAACTGATTGAAAATATATTAATGTCAGTTTTGTTTAAATCTTTTCTCAAATTCATTTCTTTTACTTCGTACTTGGCTTACAATATAATTGGGTAATCGTTTACTTTATAGTATATATATAGTATTATATAATTAGTGATTATATATATATATTGATATGTAAAAATTAACATATATAGTGGTGTAAATGGATTTTTTTTTTTTATATAGATGAAAGTCCATATTATAAATATATTATATTAGTAGTATATATATCGTTCTTTGCATTGTAGTAGTTGGCCAGAACTCATCTGCGAAAGTTGTGTTCGAAAGTTGATCCATATATGCTATATTTTTGAAAATGCTAAAATAATGAACATTATTATTATAAATTATTATTATTTAATATATATTATAGTAATAAGGGTCAGTTCGTGAAATTCAGAAATGTAAGCATTAGAAAACGTCCTTTGAAATTTATGCTTTTTGAGTTGTGCCATTATTAAAGCAAAGCAGCGATATACTATATTTATATATTATAAATCAATATCTATATATTTATTCTAGTCTTTATATAGATAATATAGGTATATATATCTATATATATATATATATATATATATAGTATATATATATATATATATGATATATATATATATATATATATATATAGTATATATTTATATCTGTGTTAATGAATAGTAGTGAGACTATCATGGTCGGAAATAGGAGTATAGATCAAAAGGTAAAGTTTGGTCAGATGGACAGCCTTAGGGGCGTGTGTATAATGAAAAAGAATGATTAATGAGAAAGAACGTATAAAGAGTTGTGTGGTGTGGAAAGAAAGGGTAATTGAGAGAAAAAATGAAAGCACGTTGAGGTACTTGTGAGTCAATGTGGAAAGATGGATGGATAGTCAGATTAGATATAAGCTGATGATATAGGTGGTGAGTGTGTTGGGAATCGACCGGCTGGGAAACCGAAGAAAAAGTGAATTGAGTCAGTGAAGGAATGCTTGGAGGAGAGAAATATGAGTTTGACAGAGTCGAAAAGAAAGGTGCATAATATTAGTAAATGGCGGGGTTTTGGCCCCCGTGGCAAGGATTAACCCCACATTGAACGAGATGCCATAAGTGAGGGTCCATCGCGGTACCGTGAAGCTTAGGGTGTTTTTTTTTTTACTGCAACGAGTTCTCACCAAAAGGTATAAAGGGGTTGGTAAGGCTGGGCTTTCTTTTCGATTTGCGTCATATTCTTCTACTTTCTTTCTGTTTCTAGTGCATGCTACGCACCTTACCCCCAGTCTTGGGGAGAGGAGGTGAATGATATATATATATATTTAGTAGTATAATACTATATATATTATATATATATATGATATATATATATAATAGGATATATATGATATATAGATATATATTTATATATAGTATATAATATATATATATATATAAATTTTGGTGGGGGTTGCTGCTACTAAGGTATATTTTAAAAATTCTGAGTTTATTCCATTCGATTTAATTCTTCTTCAAACGTTTTCTTTTCGACTTTATTCTCCCAATAATTAAAATATTCTGACCTATTGATTTCACCCATAACCTTCAAAGAAAAGAGCAAAAATTTCTCGAAACTGTAAAATGTAATGTCGTTTCGAAACGTAATAAAGAATTATTTAATGTTAAAATTAAAGAGAAGAAAAAAAAAAGGGTACCACAGTTTTACCAAGGAAGAAATCAGAAAAGTTAAAAACGCAAGAGAGAAAAATGAAAGGATGCTGAGAAAGAATGACCACCAGCACAAAGGATGGATGAATATCGGAATAAATTCGCTAGTTCAAATCTGGTGTGACTATATATATATATATAATATATTATAATATATATTAGGTATATAGTAATAGAATAGTATATATATATAATAATATTATATAATATATATATATATATTATAGATATATGAGTAGTATATTATATATATATAATATATATATATAAATACAACATATATATTTTTTCAAATATATATATATATATATATATATATACATTACCGATATTCGTATGTGCGATTTAAGTTCTCGTATTTCTTGTCTGAGACCTTCTGTGATGGCTCTTACTGCGATCTTCGTCGCAGCATAAAACCTTGACGAGTGTGGAAATACGGCGTGGCCTGAAATGCTGAAAATTTTACCCTATTTACTTTTTAAATAATTTCGTGAGGCTAGATATCTCATTAAAAATTCAATTCTTTCGTCATTACACTGGTCAGCAAAGAATTTGTCCCAAGACAAAGAATACCTGTTTTTTACGTTTTTCTCATGCATTATTCAAAAATTGTATTTGTTTTTGTCCGTCATTTCCAGTTTTGACACTATTCACGTTTAAACATGTAAAAAATTGCAAAAACAATATTTTTTTTTGTTGGATACAAACAGATATAATGTAAATAAAGTCTGTGTATGTTGCCCAAATATATATACCGTGAAAGTTTTAAATTGATTGAACAGATAATGAAAAAGAATAGCGTTTTTTCAATTATGAAATGGTAAAAAAAGAAAGAAATTTCTTACATTTATTTATTTTTCAAGTGAATAGCGGCAAAACTGGAACTTATAGACAAATACCAATATAAATTTTGGATTTGGCGCCAAAAAAAAAAAAAGAAAAGAAACGAGTCTTAATTAAATACATGTCAGCAAAAATTTGTTCCCCCAGTGTTATTATTATTTTTAATTTTATTATTGAAATTATTATCGGGGTTGGCACAAAAAAAAAATCAAAAGATTTAAATCAATGATTTTTTACCTGATTTAAAAAAAAGGAAAAAATCATGATTTTTTAAAAAAAAATTTGCAACTTCTTTTTTTTCCTTAAATTATTAATTAATCCTTATTATCACTTAATTAATAAGTATATTTCATTTATACAATAAGTAAATTCATCACTATAGTTTCAAATCAATTTTAGTAAAGAAATAAATAGATAATATATATGTAATTTAAATAACTTGATTAAATTAAATAATAATTATATTTACTAAACCTATTATTAATTAGGTAATAATTAGAATTAATTACTAATTTAAAAAAAATAGTTAAAAAAGCAATTTGTGCCTTAAAAAATCATAAAAATAGAAAATATTCTCAACCCTGTTTATTATTAGACTAGGGGACAAAATTTTTATTGACCTGTATTTACGACTTCTTTCTTATGTAGTTTTTTGCGCTGAATCCAAAAATTATATTGGTGTTTGTCTACAAGGTTCAGTTTTGCCGCCATCCATACGAAAAGTAAAGAAATGCATAAAAAAAATTTACTGTTTCAAAAATGAAAAACTGCTATATCTTTTTCATTATTTGTTCTACCAATATAAAATTTTCACAGCATATATACTTGGGCAAGACACACATTTTATTTAGATTATCTGTTTGCATACCCAACCGTTTTGCCTCCGTTCACGGGGGGAAAAATTTTTTTGGCAATTTTTTCCATGTTTACATGTAAATAGTGTCAAAACTGGTAAGTGACAGACAAAAACTAATACGATTTTTTGAATTCAGCGTGACAAAATACATTAAAAAAAACAGGTATTGGATCATAGACAACAGAAAAAAATATAAAATTTGTTGACCTGTAATTATTGAACAAATCAGACTTTCACCACCATTGGATAGCTCTATCTTCAATCTATTTTCAGTATATATATATATATATATATATAATATATATAGTATAAAGTGTATATATATATATATATATATATATATTATATATATAGTGTTTAATAGTATATATATATATTATATATTATATATATATATATATATATATATATATATATAATAGTATATATATAATATATATATATATCCTTGAGTGCAAGAGCGGGTGTTAGTCATTATGGACAATCAGACTTTCACTACCATTGGATAGATCTATCTTTAATTTATTTTGTGCCAACATTGTGTAAATCTACATTAATTATTTCTCAAAATGGAGCAACGGAGGTGTAACAGTTGGCCATTGAATACAATGCAAAACACAAACCTTAAGCTTAGTTTTTTACAAATCATTTTTTTTTTTTTTAAAATACCGATTTCCATCAAATAAGCCAAAATATATAGTAATAATTAAAATATATAAGTATATATATATATATATATATATATATATATATAGTATAATATAATAGAATATATATAGATATATATATGATTATATATATATATATAATAAAGTGATATATATATATCTTAGGGTGTGTTGATGGATGAGAAGAAAGTCGATATAAGAAGTGGAGATGGAGAGGTGGAGAGCGTGAGGGTAGGAGATGGTGGTGGTGTGTGAAGAAAGGGATAAAGGTGAGAGAATAAAATAAATGTAAAGTTAAGATTGAGATGGTTGGTCATATTGGAAAGGATGGATGATAGTCGGGGTTGGTTAAAGCAGGATGTAGGGCGTGAGGAGGGTGGGGGGGGAGGATGGAGGGGTTCTGGGGGAATCGACGGCGACGGGAGCAAGATAGCGTGCGGTGGACGGGACGAGGGAATAGAAAAAAGTGAGATTGAGCAGTAAAGATACCTGGAGGGAGAGATATGGTGAGTTTGGCAAAGAGAGAAAGGTGCATAAATAGGTGGAGTAGCGGGGTTTTGTGAGGGGTATGTTGTGGGCTTTCTGGGTCAAAGGATGAACCCCAACATTGACGGAGAATGCGCATATGAGGGTCCGAGTCGGCGAGAAGGTCTGGGGTAGAAGCTCTAGGGAATGGATTGTTACTGACTGGCGGGGGAGCCAGTTCCTCACTTAAAGGATAGTAGGCTAGGATGAGGGGTAAGGGGGCTGGGCTTTTCTTTCGGACTTGTGTTGCGTATTCTTTACTGAGCTTTTCCTGGGTAAGCGTCCATGTTACGCACCTTTCCCCTAGGTCTTTATCGGGTGATGATGGATGATATATGATATAGATATATACTATTATTATATTATATATAGTATATATATGAGTAGTGAGATGAAGGGATATATGATAGAAGTGAGATAGTAAGAGTATAATAGTTAGAGAGAATAATATGGATGAAATGTATAAGATATAGAGTGAATAGATGAAGTAGTAATAGAGACAGAGAGTGTGTATAAGTGTGTGTGTTAGTGTGTGTTCACAGAAAATATATGATTGGGATGTTGTATTAGCAAATAATATTAAAGATTTTCATAGTTGACCACTGTACTGACCACTATATTTGAATGCTGGCGGAGATGCACAAATTTCCCCCAATTCATTTCTTCACAAGTTCCTAGTTCAGTTATACCACCAAGATATCATATACACTGGTTATAACAAGACCCAATACCCTGCGGGTGAAAGTAAAGATATTAAATATTTATAATATATACATATAAATACTTATTAGTACTCTAAAATAATATATTTTTGTCTATATATATTAAATGGTATAAATATAATAAAATAAAATATGATTTTATGTAAATAAATAAGAATAATAAGAATCATAAAAAGTATAATGTAATATTAATGAAATGACTACAGTTTTTTAATAAGCTCACATAGATTAAAAAATATGCCAGATGATTAATTAGATTATAGCGTATATAGGAGAGTAATGAAGGTAAAAGTAAATTTTAGAATTTTTCTCCACATTTCTCTCTCTCTCTCGATAGACTAAAATAGATCCCCAATAAAAATCAGAAGAAATAAAAATTGATAATCAAGAATTACTATTACATAATATATATATACGATTAGAGAATAGATGGGTCCAACTGATAAGTATAATTGAATTTAATTTCCTACTTCCCTGACCAAATTCACAAAATTCTCCTTATCTGTACCAGGGTTATATTTACTTATACGTTTAATCTAATTGTATCTATATATTAATCTAATTTATAATTATACAAAAACTATTGTAATTTTTCCTTTTAGAATATTCATTTTATATTTATGTGAGGGATTTACATGAAATATTAAAACTATATGTTATAAATATCTAGTAATCATGATTGACCAGCTGCCACATTTATCAAGCTATACATACAATTATACAACAAATTTACTTTGTAGGAAACGTTCTCATCGGATGAAATTTTAATAATATAATAATTTATTTTTTAGTGTAAATCAGCTATTATCCTTGCCTACATCGAATTATCTCAATAGCACTCTCCATATTATTATTTTAGTCCAAATATATAAAAACATGTTATTAATAAAAATACCATAATAGGAAAAATATTAAATATTAACATTATATTAACTGTGAACTAAACGTCCACTGTGATTCCAATCGAAAGTTCTAAGTGAGGAGATTTAGATTAACTTTTTACTCTAGCATCCGAAATTTTATTTATTAGCGTCATTTTCTTTCAAATGCTTACTCGTTTTGATCAATCTTCTCTCGTCTCTTGCATAAGGTTGATCTTAATTATATATATAATGAATAATTTTATCTATTTTATCAAACCTTTTTAATCTCTTCTGCTTCTTGGTTCTATTGAACTTTTGAAAATGTTCATCTAATTAATATACCCTATGAGTACACCTTTTACAATATTGTCTACATATATTGAAGTAAGTTTAAATGATACTTTATGATATATTTCAATGAGATCTTATATATATATGACCTGTAGCATCTGATCTATTAGAAATCAATACTATGTCTTTTCAAGGATGCCCAATAATTGTACGTATAATTTATTTGAAAAACCCCTCCTTCCACTGTCGGCCATTTATTCCCAGTCGAAATAAATAATTCAGCCTAATTTAAATTAAAATTGCCCACAAGTTCAGCATAACATTTGATTCCCAGGTATTATAGAAGATAAAAACTAATCAAGTCTCTTCAAGTATCATTCTAGCCACCCAAAAATATTTATGAGAGTTTACTAAATTACAAGGGGGATAAGATCAATGGGAGGACATTTAGTGAATTCGGCTTCGAGCTTGTATATTTTTGCTCTTTCTGGGGGGCATTGTTTGAGTTGGATATTTTCTTGTACGTCCTCTAACCAGTGGGACAAGTGGAAATTTCTCCCACTTGTATCAAATTCTCACAAAAATGCAGGGGAAACTTCTCCATTTAAAATTTTGAAGAAATACCGCAACTACCTGGAAACATAATTTTCATAAAAACAAGTGGTTTCCCCAAGAATGATTCATGGACCATAATAGTTGCATATTTTTGCGAATCATAACAGTGTTTTATATTAGACATTTTTTATCACCACACCTGTTGAAATTCCAATTGCTTAATTTCAGACCTGTAACTCCTATCTGTAAAGAGTCCCTTCTCCGAGAGATGAAATTAACGCTGATGAATGTAACGGATTTGTATTATTAAATTGATAATAGAAGCATACGTAGAAGTTCATGTTACAACACGGAGTTGTAGTTAGTGCAGTAGAATTGATAGGAATTGGACATAATTTTTGCCCATGCAGACACACTTTCGTCCAACCTTCACAAACATACTAGTACTTCTATCCTGTTTCTATTTTCATTATTTTAGATTTAGAACATCGCAACGAAAAAGAGTCTTTCAATTAATGACTCCTGAGCTTATTGTGCCCTTGTTCTATTCTCAATGGTTTTTGATTTACAAATATTAGCAAAGATTTGTATGTCTTTCACAATTACTTTCTGAAATCTCCTTGTGAATATGCATTTCTGAGAGCTTAAGCAGCCCGACATTGTTAGGTATTAGCATCAAAGTTTCTTTTACATACATTTACAGAATTGTGCAGCTTTTTGGAAACTTATTCAGGGCCTTTAACCCACCACGCTTTTGATAAATTGAGTACGGTGCATTTGGACATGATCCCAAACCATCTGGTATCGTAAATTAAGATATAGTCTTTTGTTTTGTTTTATTTTATACCTATTTTTTTCATAATAAATAAATAAATTTAAATACCTGTTAGAAAACAAGCTATTACCGAAACTCTACTTCTTTCTATTATACAGACGTCTGCTATATAAATATTATAATTTATTAAGCAAATATTTTGAAAGGTAACAAGAAGAACCTACACCTTTAAGTCGATTTTTTCTTCCGGATTTTTAGCATCCTCTTCATAGCATCTTTTTGCAGTTCCTGAACTTATAAAAAGTTAATGAATTATAGTAAAATTTTTCTTTATCTTAAAAGAAATAAATAAATAAACAGATTATAAATTTTTTCATTATTTATCATTACAAGTCTAAAACCACTTATCCATACACGGAATCCACCTATTCGCCACAAAGGGTTTCAACATAAAAATAAAAACAACCCTCCCATAAACCAAAACTAATATAACGACCGAAGTTAAAGCGGATTAGAAGATATGTCAAACGCCTCTGACAAACCCATCAGCAACATATATTTATATCAGAAAGATACCTTTCCTCTGCCTGATAGTTCCAAGGCATACTGGAAAGTATGTAAAAAAGAACTTTGATCACTAACATGGGGCGCACACCACAAGTTTCACATTATCAAGAATCGGAACTCATTTGAATTTAATCAAAACTCAGCAGGTCACAACCATCATTGAAAAACTTTTTCGTTACGTTGTTCATAATAAATACAAATATTAATTAAAAGTATGTGCACTGAAAATTATGCCATGGTTCCATCAACTTCTAATCAGTACTCAACCGTATTGTAAAGACCCTGAGTGTATCATTATAACTAACCAAAATCCAGTTATCAATCAGTTTAACTTTTTTGCATTAAAGATGATGTTACAGGATCTGAAATAGTAATGGGCATTAAGGATTGGTGATGATAAATGTTCTTTAACATGCGTGTGCAGAATAGGGGAAACATTAAATTAATGTTCTTCAGTAGTGCGTAGCTTCAAATTTAAAATGAGGGCCGATGAAATAGTTAAATATGAGATTTACCTATGCGAACCTGCTCCCTATATTTCTAGAAAAGCAAAAGCCACAATACACTCTACTTTGCAGAAGCTCATTCTACCCATTATTAAAATTCTAAAATATTTTTTTTTGATGGTGAATGTCTTTCGAAAGATCGCATTATTTATCTTGCTATAAGTAACCAAGTCACTGAGAAGTTTGGTGTTCAAAGCACTTTTGAAACTTAATACTGATAATTTTCGCATGGAAATGCAACAGTGGAAGGAGGGGTTTCTATAAATTAAGCAAATTTAGTGGAGAATCTGAACATAGTCTGATTCTCAAAGAAAGAAACATGCGCCACAATGCTATAGAGTCTCATGAAAGTATCATAAAGATTCCTATTACTCATAAATTGTTGACAATTAAGAGGTGCCCATAGACGATATGAAGAACATCTCAGAGAGTCAAAATTTTACAAGAAGAAGAAAGAGATAAAAGGGTGAAAAAAGAAAATTATTCATACAAGTCTATAAACCTGAAGAGCAGAGAAAAATGTCAAAAACTGAAAGCTTTGACAGAAGAAGACGCTCAAAAATAAAAAATTTCGGAATGCTGAGAAAAAAAGTTAATCTAAATCTCTTTCATTAAAGACTTTTGTATCACATGTACGTTAGTCACCTAGTCATTAATGTAAAGTTTTAATTATTCCTTTTTGTATAAATAAAAACTGTTTACTTTTTGCGAAAACAATCAAAAAAAGGAGTGCCGTGGACGGCTATGAGGAGGTATAGAGCTGATTACTAAAAAAATAAAATATTTTTTGTAAATTTTTCCTTGATGAAAAGAGTTTATAGTGACTTGCAATAATTTAATGATATGAATGATAAATAGCTGCAATAATATTAATAAGATTTTATAAATATTTTTTTTTAAATTCATCCATGATGATGACAGTTTCTAAAGTAAATTTTAAATAATTTATGTATGAACTGAGTAAATAGGCTGCAATAATGACTTTTGGAAAAATAAAAATAGGCCAACAATAACGAAACACGCTGGTCAGGGAAAAATTTGCAGATTTTTCTGGAAAGTCAGGGAAATTTCAAATTAAAAATTTCAGTGTGAACCCTGATTATATTATATATATATATATATTATATTATATATTATATATATATTATATATATATATATATATTATATTATATATATAATATATATATATATATTATATATATATATATATATATATATATATATATATATTATATAATAATATATAATATATATAATTATATATATATATATATATATAAATATATATATAATATATATATATATTTATATATATATTATTTATAATATATATTATATATAAATTAAAATATTTATATTCTTAATACTAAACTTAAACGTATATAGTTATTTATTAATATAGTAATTGTAGATAAATATCAATAATTCTATTTTTCATATAATAATATATTAATTAAGGAGAAACATTATAAAGATCTTCTTGAAAAAATACATTAGAATGTGGTAGTGAGGGAAAGAATGGAGTATAACTTGTTAAATAATGATCATTATAAAAGTTATATTTTATTATATAAACACGACTTATATCTCGATAAAACGTATTTTCCTAGTTAGAAAGACTGAATAATAAATTACAAATCTCTCTTAAAGCAAGTAAAATCATTGAAGACGACTACTGCGTGAAAATTTAAGAAATGCTTGTAAGACGGACTTTAAGGAGATACCTTTATTCCATATTGAGATATTTCTGACCTCTTCCGAGAACCATAATCTCTGTGAATCTGTATACTCTTGGTGGGATAATTAATTAGCGCATTAGTAGAGAAATATATATTCGTTAAAAGACATTTGCTGTCGAGTCGAAGACAGGCACTCAATGTAATATGAGAGTACCGTATATGATATGAGAAATAGTCTTATTTGAGAAGAAATGGGTATGTTTGTGAAAAATTAAAAATTTTATATGTTTAATTAGCTGATGTTGTAAATGCTCAAGTTCTGTCGCCTCCAGCGTATATTTAAACAGCATCCTATGCAGAGATCTTTATAATATTTAAAAAAAAATTGTATGTGTATTATTTGTGAAAGGATGATTGTAGTTTAGTGATCGTGAGCCTCATGCGTATAAATAAATTTAATGAAATTATGGACAAATATAAGAAATTAATCATGTGCTATTAGGAATGATAGTCTGGTTGAAATTCATATTTTATATAAATTGATATTATTTAAAGTTATTATTCTTTTTAATAATATTTTTCGAATTAATGCTAAATCAATTTAACTATTCTATAAATAACTTGATTGCGTAAAAAATATATGTCTCCCTCATATTGTACTCCCTAAGTGGGTAGGCGAGATATATGCAGCTCTTTTGCCTCTGACGTCATCACGAGAAGTTGCTGGTCTAAAGGCAGGTAAACATAATAATTGTTTAACAAAACAAAAAAAAAAAAAAAAAAAAAAAAAAAATAGAACAATTAAATTTGCAACTAAAAAATGAAAAAATTTACTACGGCAATCTAAGAGACTGCCACACTTAATTTTTTTTTAAAAAAACTGTAATTTTTTTAGCTAATCTCTTCCTTTTTGATGAATGACTCTTCCTTTTTGGTCTACCCGAAATATCACCTTTAGGTTACTAAATTATATACTCATATAAATATAATGCTATCTATAATCTATTATTGTTAACTTAATTCAGCTTGACACTCTCTGGCGTCGCATAAATGCGTCTAATCTATTTACTTTTTATCTACATCTGATCGAACAAAGCTCCAATCGTTTATGTTCATTTTGTTATCTTCTGCTCAAAATTTTTATCTTACATTCCTCTAGAAAATCACACACATAACCTATGTTTCACCACTAGTAAAGCAATTATTTTAAACCTTGAAAACAGCTCTTATCTGTGCTATTTTTCCTCCTCCTCCTCGATATTCCTATCATGCCCATGTGCATCATGACGATCACATCTGCTCTAT